>QVRM01002216.1:467500-519769 GCA_003439945.1 Dermanyssus gallinae
GTTAATGAACCCCAAATTAATTGCTAACTATATATTTTAACCAATTTGTGGAAGCCGTGGCAATGGCAGTTGGTAATCACGTCAATGATATATTGCCATGGCCGCTTTTGATAATAACTCGACGATTATGCACTCGATTAGCTTTGGGCCGGCTTTCACAGTGGCTTGCTGTATGGCGCTAATGTTTGGCATTTTGATTTACGTCGAATTACGATAAGGTTGTTTTGGTGGTGGTGCTACTGTCGTTTGTGCTACTGTTGTTATACTGCCTGCCTGCCTTCTAGTATGGGAAAAATATACCTTTTAATTAGTCTATATTATAATAGATCATTTATATTTGTATAGCTTTACATGTAAGGGTTATTATTGTATTAGTAGTTGTACTTAGACAATTTATTAACTTATAGTATTTAAAATATTAATTCTGAAATTAGGAGATAAAATAATAATAATATTAATAATAATAATAACAATAATAATAATATAGCTTTTAATAGATAATTTTAACTAATTAAAATTAATCAAATTTTAATTGATAATAAATTATTTGATTTGCTCGATATTTCGTCGATCGCTGAAAGATTCGATTGTATCGGAGAATTTTCGGACTCGAGGTGTTGCCTAGATTCGGAGTAGGCACCAAAATAGTTGCATGGATAAATGACTTCGTCCGTAAGCGGACCTTCCATGTACGTGTTCATGAAGTTCTGTCTGAGAAGGTTCAAGCCACCTCTGCTTCCCCTCAAAAAAACATTCTTGGGCCACTTATGTTTATACTGTAAATCAATTCGCTAACGTATAATATTCCCGAAAATGTGCATTACACGACCTATGTGGGTGATGGTTAAATATACAGAAATTCTTAAAACAGACATCATTTTAAGTGCAACACGAAGAACAAATTGGATTATACGCTCATTCATACTTTGGGATCCACATATATACTCAAAACTATTTAAGGTGTACGTACTACCTATAAAAACATATGCAGCCACAGTCTGAAACCCATGTCTAAAGAAAGATCAGCGATTCCTACATAAGATACGCAGTAAATATTGATGTAAAATTGTATACAAATGTGGGATCCCAAATGATGACGTCCAGGCTCCCAACACATTGGAGAGATTGTGGAAAATTGATCGTGACATTCTCGTAAATGTTGAGAAACGTCATACCGAACCGAACTCTGAACCATATGTTCCCATGGAGAGCAACCCGCCAATTCCACCGAAAACTTAATTGTTGATGTTTGTTGTTGGTATTCACGATATTGTTGTTTCGTGGTTATTGTTTACGGTGGTTACCGTGACTGTAGCCGTTATTGTTGTCACGCTTGTTGTTGAGGAAACAAAATGTGCCACCACTAGTAGTAATCTTAGCCGCAACGAATACGGGCGAATATCGTGGTATTGCTCTGGGTGCGTGTCGCATTCTCCCGTGCGCGACGACAACATTCCCAACGGCTCCTGCAGATTGCATACACGCAGCAGCGACTGTTGTTGAGTGACCTACCGGCGTTAAGCTGGTCATTACGAAATACTACTAGTTCAACCAGTAGTCTCGCTGAACAAATCAAGAGACTTTCTGAGTTGGCGGGTTTGCGATTTTAGAATGAACGCTTTGTACGCTTGGCTTACTAAATTGTCATCCGTCTGGTGATGGGGCCGCTATGCAAGTCATATTTGGGCCAAGCAACTCAAGCTGTTTTGTACCTCCTATTGGAATTATAATAATAAATATATTTATTATTTTTACTAATAAGAACATCGTCTCTACTGCGATCACTACCCGCACTGCGTATAGTGTTGTTGGATTATGTTGATGTTTAGTATTGTGTCTGTGTGTGTATATACGACCGTTAGTTGTTTTGAATATAGGTGATTTTGTTTTGTACGGCAAAATCGATCTTTATCTATCAATGACGCGCCATGTCGGAACCGAATTCACGGCTGTGTACGAGAGCGGAGTCTTCTAACCTCATATCGTTTTACGACGTAAATATGATTAGATGTTAACATACATTTGTATACACGTAGACATACACAATTAAGTACGCTGGGTCTCTCTCTCGATTTATATATATATATATATATATATATGTATATATATATATGTATATATATATATATATATATATATATATATATATACATATATATATATATATATATATATATATATATATATACATACATACATACATACATATACATTCATATATATATACATATATACATATATATACATTCATATATATAGATGCGCATTTTGTTGTCGCTGATGGTGGTTTCTTTGATGTCGTTACTCTGGTCGCTGTAGTTGTTGTTGTCCTGTCCACGGGTTTTTTTTACGTGTTCTGGCTCAACAAGTCGAATGCAATCGCGTCGAGCGTATGCCAAATCAAACACAGCAAGGTTCCAAGGTGGGCACGCTTAGACAGTGTGTGTCTGTCTGTGTGTGTGTGCTTCATGCAGTTCATACAGTTCGCGATCGGGAGGACAAAACGTTTGCCATGCAAGAGAGTCACCGCCAGACGTTTCCCCTAATCGCTGTCGCATCGGTCGTAAATCTATTTGAAGCAATACCGCTCATAATATTACCAATGAAAAAAAAAATCGGCGCCGTATCAAACCACTGAACCGAAGCGTCAAACTACTAGCTTAATCCCTGTCGCATCCATGATGTTTCGCCGACGGCGCTACTGTTACACGCTCTGCGGGGCCGCCGCCGTTTTGGGCCAATCCAATACGATCTGCGGCTGCGGCATCCCACTTTGTGAATTCTAAATGCTGGCTTCAACGTGGGTGCTTTCCGGAATTGAGGTGACTAATACATATTAAATGCATGTGCATATACACACGGACACACGTTCGTCGATAGGCAGACACACATTTGTGCATATATGCCCGTGACTGTGTTGTTTTTCTAGATGCACGCGGATTACCGAGCGAACCGTTTGGCAAACCTTGGCTGTTTTTTTTTTGTTCTGGGAGGTTTCGGGAATGCATGATGCACATGCGCCACTAGCAGCCTGCGTGACTAGTGTGAGACTCGCAAACCCACTAAACCCGGATTCCTCCCCACCCCCCCAGGCTCGGTATTACTTTGGCATTGCATCGAAGCCGTGGGAGAGGCGTCTCTGCCGTTCTCCTTCAATCAGCTCTATCCCTGACTATCATCCCGCATGTCTACCTGCGGTTGGATAGGGGGATGCCATTTTGTAATCCGTCCTGTGAGGGTGCGTCGAAACCATGAGGGCCTGGCTGCTCCCCACCCCCTCCCCCCACCCTCGGCTCCTCGTCTCGACCACTCTCCCGAGAGACCCGCTCAAACCTCTTCCGCCTGGCCGTTTCCTTGGCTGTCTTGAGTGTCAAAACAGCGTCGAACAAGTTCGTCGCCTCCCTTCATGCCTCCGCCGAAGTCATCATATGGGAGACCACCTCCTTGATGGGTCGGCCTCTCACAGCGGCTGGTGCTGCGTCCCGTGCTTCCCTGAGAGCATCACACCGCAGAACAGTATGTTCTACGTTGTCCGTTTCTCCAGAGTCGCACAGTACGCAAATATCGCTGATGGCCTTCTTGATCCTTGACAGGTAGCTCTGGAACTGGCTGTGTCCGGTCAGAACCTAAGTCGTCCAGTCGGCAAACCTTGGCTGCTAGAGACCATAGCATACATATATAGAGTGCCTTAACCGTCTACGCCGTTTGTTCCTTGGCCATAAGAAATAGAGGCGTGCGGGAGTATGTCTAGTATTCTCTTCATGCATTCATGTGCGTATATTTGTGTTATGTCGTAGAAGCACTTCCGGTGCAACCGGATGGAGCTTTAACTTAAATGTAACTTTTAACCCACGGAACCCCCTATCCCCCATAACCCATAAAACTGTTTACTTACCAAGACGCAACGAACATATAAATATATGTACCACAACGAACATCTATACAACCACATCAAACATCTATGAAGCCATAATAAGCTTATTTTAAACTGTTTGGCTAAAATGCGTTAGATCGACCACAGCAATGATCGTATAAAGAACAATCTTATATTTCAACAGAACCCACGTAAGACCCTTAGGACTCTTTGCGATTTTCTTCGATTGAGAAATTTTCATTGCTGGCAAATGAAATGATAGTTGAACCTGCCGTATCAGCGGCAAGGATTGGGTGGTTAACGCATCACCCTAACGCTAACGAGCAGGCAATCGCAAAGAGTAGACCAGCGTAAGTTCGAATTTACTGTCTTTAGTTGTAGTTGGACTCGTTCTCCATCTACCAGGTCTGTCGGGCGGGGCTGAGGTTGAGCATTATTCTCCTTTTGCAACATCCCCCTGCTGGACGGAACGCCTACATAAACATCCGGTACGGACACGCTGTGGTTTGACGGACCAAGTAGTAGAGACAAAGTGATGCCCTACAATCTATAATAGAACCATATAAGTGTTGGGCCAGTTAAGAGACTTCACGAAGTAGTGGGTTCGATTAGGCTTTAAAAGAATGCTCCTTACGAACCTTTACGGGCCAGGAAAGACTAGGACTGAGAAGTCAGTGAGTGGCCAGTTCAGTGAAGTCAGCTGTAGCGGCAGTATTAGTGGTATTATTAACTTGCTGTCTTAGTAGTCGTTTTTGTTGGTGCTGCTTCGGGGAGTAGCGTGCACGCGCATTCGGTGACCGCGGACGGGCTTAGCTTGCTATAACACCAGTTCCTCATTTGGTCCATCTCTTCTGTTCAAATTTTTTTTTGGCCGCTACCGACGCTGCAGGCTTTTCGAGCCCGCCAACTCGGCGATCGCGTTGTCGAGCCCGGTGGCGTGGCGGCATGCGTCTGCGCCTCACGACCGGAGGAGACACTTAGGTGCGCGGGTTCGAGCCCCACCGTTGCACATTTGTATTCATGGGGGTCCGTCTATGAAGCAATGCGAAAAGCAGTCCCATGGACGTTAAATCTTGACTGAGAATCAGCCCCGAACGGATTTTTAACTCGGCGATAGCGGATGCAGCAGCAGTCAATGATAATAAAACATATGCATGATGCATCTGGCATGACAAATATGACTTAAAAGTTCAAACCTCACGATTGTAATAATAATAATTATAATTATTGGGCTGAGAACAGATAGATGGTAACCAAGAAATAACGAGGATACACATTCACACCTCACAATTGTATTGTCCT
The DNA here is from genome assembly GCA_003439945.1 of Dermanyssus gallinae. Classification (NCBI taxonomy): domain Eukaryota; kingdom Metazoa; phylum Arthropoda; class Arachnida; order Mesostigmata; family Dermanyssidae; genus Dermanyssus; species Dermanyssus gallinae. The sequence continues at coordinate 472,677 of QVRM01002216.1, forward strand.
AACACTTATTATTATTATTATTATTGTATACAGTACATTAGAGGCACTCGGCCCCACAGGTTACCGTTCAACGTGTGTAAGATGTTACGGCGATCGACGCGAGGCCATGTTTTTGAAACAGCTTATGTTTTTGGCCGTCTGCAGGGGAAACGTGGCTTCTATTACAGGCAGCATGAATTGACAGGAAACGAGCAGAGTTGGAGCATGTTTCTGTCCGAGCTCATCAACAGATGCTGTCCGGCACACAATTCTGCGCCGCCTGCGGCCTTTGACTTGGAAATTTCATGTTTCAGGAAGCCGCCACGACGCCATCAATGACATCCTCGAACGCGCTTTCAGAAAAAAAACCGGCTAGTGCGTTACAATGGAGTCCGGTGGACTGCAGAGGGACGGGTGTCGATCGAATGGCCTTACCAGCCGGAACTGAGTCAGCTCGGTTGCTGGCGTGGAACGTCACTGTGACACCTGACACGTAGGCCTTTTGCTATTATGGACCAGCCAGTGCGGGCGTCGGCTACATTATTCACCAACAAAAGATGTACAAAAGACGACTAAACACGCACCTGCTTGAAGACCACATTGTAATGGCGTACGGTCACCAACCATCTGGCGTTTAGTGCAAAGATCCACTCAAACGGATAAAGAGTTTAGGAGAGAGGTTGATTTTTCTTCCCTCCTCCAGGTGCACAAAAGTCTCTACATAAAAACGTTGTCCGTAATCGCATTTTTATGGTCGTAGACTTGATTGAATTGTTAGGCGATTGAGAACGAAAAACCCTGACGTTGAGAAGAAAACAGGGCAATAGTCTGGACCTTACAGCAAAGTTTCGACTAACGCCATCCGTGCGTCTACAGATGGTGCTTAAGCTGCAACGCGGAAATGCTATGCCTATCGTTGTTGTTGGTGGCGGTGGTGAGTGGTGTTGTCAGTACACTATTTGTTGTTGTTATTGCTGTTATCGCTCGTCTGTTTACTCGTGTTGTTGCTTTTGCCGTTATACTGGCTGTCTTATTGTGCTTCTACATTTTACAATGATCGTCGTTGTCGTCGTCTGCATCTTTGTTTTAGTTTTATTCTGAAAAGTCGCGGGAACGGATGATGCATATGCGTCACTAGCTGTCTGCGTTACTAGTGTGGGACGCACAAACCTACTAAAAGATCTGAATTCCTTTTAGGCTCAAAGATACTTAGAATTTTTTCGAGGCCGTGGGAGAGGCATACCTGTCACTGTTTCATTCAGCACTTTCTTTGCACACCTATTTGCATTTTTATGTGGCCAGAGAAGGATATATCCTATGCCAAGGAATACATCGTCCTAAGAGCGTGTTCCAATCTCTTAAGGGTCAAGTTGCACTTCTCCTCTCATTCCCATCTCAAAGGATTCTCCCATCTCGTGGTCCTTTCTAGTTCTTAGAGATCCTGTTGAACCTCAACGTACTTCTGCTTTTCCGGGCGCTTTTTGAACATCTTATGAAGCTTATTTGATCTTTGTTTCCTGGCTCAGTCTATTGATTAGAGCGATTCTGTAGAGCGGGCCTGTAGAGGCCAGAGGGACCAGTTCTATTCCCGTGTTTAGGAATGAAGGCCAGCCTTGCTTTCTTTTGTAGCCTTGGAAACCCGTTTTACGCCTACCTACAGAAGATTCACCGCTTCCGACAGAACATCTAAAATAGATCGTTTAAATATGGCTTTACATAAGTAGTTGACAAAAGAATTGAGTTCACTGTATTAAACCATCCAGAGGCTTTTTTCTCTCTCTAAGTAGCTTCTTTTAAGCTTTACTCCCGGAATTTTAAATTAGCAAATTTTTAGCTGTGCCCGCGGAATTTTTTCAGGGCAGTAAGGAGCTCCTCGTTTTCCCTCGTGCTGTACCGAAAGGAATGTAGATATGCAGTACGTCCGGCGGGAGCTTCACTGCCCACTAGACATATCAGTACTTTCCATGTTCGCGTCTTACTTTCTGCGATGTCAATCTTCGGATCATCTTTCGGGCGGCTTTGTATGCCCCAGTTGGGGGTCGGCTCGGCCATGCCTGCCACGTCCGGTTCTTAGATCACTATATCAAGCTTACAAATTTGCCAGTGTTGCTTTCATTGACTCTCTATCACCTACCCAGGATTACTGCCGTTTCCACCGCAAAACGCCGTTTTCTGATAATACACGCCTGGTTTTGTCCTTGGTGCTGTGCCTTGGTCACACTGGCCTCGGCGTAGACGAGAATCCAGTAGCTGGTAAAATAATTAATACTAATAATCAATTGCGGTCAGTCAGTACTACAGAGCGTTTCAATTATATTGCGTCAATTGCCTTTTTGAATCTGGTGACCGACTTGGCGAAGAAAATTACAACCTAGTTAGCATACTGGCCTCAATCTTAAAGCTATTTGAGAGATGCACATTTGAACAACTGAAGGACTATGTTAAACAGCACAATGTATTCAATCGCCGACAGTTCGTATGCCATACAAAAATCTTCATCATACGGTGCTGATGAGCATGTGCAATTGTGGATACGTTCTTTTATCCTAGAAAAACAACAAATAGCACAGATCGGGCAGAGATGTTCAGATGTCGAAAACATATTAGTTGGAGTGGCTCGAGAGTATCTGCAACTCACTGCTCTTAAATAAATTTATCAGCTATAAATTTGAAACACTAAAACACGGCAGACTGATCTTACTTGCTGATGACACCACAACACTCTTTGTCGGTGATTTCCCACAATAGATAAAAATAAATGATTAAGGAAGACTTTAAACGTCTGTCATATTGGTTTAGAGCACATGTCGTAATCCTAAATTTGTCGAAAAGCGGTGCCATCCCGTTCTAGTTGCCTAGAAGTGTTATCCGTAAGGCATTTCAGGTATTATCCGTAAGACATTTCAATGGCAAAATAATGCTCTTAGCATTTCCAAGGATACAAAATGTATAGGCGTCGTCTTAAATGTTTGGTTAACGTTTGAAGCTCACACGCATCATGTTGGTAAAAAACTGTGGGGTACCCGCCGCTCTGGTCAAAAGCAGTTATATTCTGCATCGTGACTGTTTGTTTGTCATGTACTACACCTACGACTATAGTTATCTAACCTAGGCAGTTGAGATATTTGGAATGATATATATGCATCTTGTATGTGCGCTACACCGCCTAAAAGGCCTTACCCGCCATGACAATTCTTGCGTTATAAATGCATAAACATGCTCATTGTGTCCTACCCTCTGCATACAATAGATATGTCGTTACTGAAATTAAGCGAATTTTAAAGAAAATTAATTTCAACTCGCCCAATCTTTCCAACCATGAATACAAATTGATTGCACACACAATTTCGTATCTTGTCTGTAGCTTCATGTTATCAATCTCCTTTTTCAATACCAAAACTCGGTTTCACCTATTGGATCAAGCTCCCTCCAAATGTGCGCGCAACTTGTTTGTTGACAATGTTTAAATAAAATTGCCAAACAATACTTAATAATGCATATCACTCGATAATGCTTATAAAAGCAATATACAAATACACAAAATAACAAAAAGCCGTAAACACTCTGTACTAGCCTTTTATGGCATTCAGGAGCTGTTAATCTTTGTACAGATATTAACGAGCCATATAATTAATAAAGCCTATCTAGCTACGCTCATCAACGCTTGCCATAAATCAATTTGGATTTTAGGTTCTTGTATTAGGTTGTTGTAGATTTATGTTGGCGTAATCGTTGTTTTGTTGCTGTCGTCGATGTTACTATGTGTGTTTCTGCTTTTATTTAAATATTATTTAATTGTTGTTGTTGTAGCTGTCGGTGTTGTTGTTGTTGTTGTTATTTTGCATTACCGCTTTTGTCGTTATTTTGCCGTTATATACCGCTTCGTCGACCGCTGTTTCTGTTTCAGTGCGCGACCGTGTATTACGACCACGCGGTCTCTGTGCGGTCGCGATGAGGTAATAAGCATAGAGCTAGCCTGCCAATTTCGTCAGTTGAAAGCCAATAAATCTTAGAATTCTTATTGAACCACCAGTTTTGCACAGATATCGTTCTCTGTTGGTATTATTGTTGTCGTTGTTGTTCTTGTTGTTGTTATTGTTGCCGCCGCTGCTGTTGTTGTTGCTATGCCGCCTCCTATCTTGCACTGGTTTCGCATCGCGATACGACAGAGAGCAAATGCCGAACCGGTAGTCAGTTTACGTAAAAACAACTCAATTCGAAATGAATGTGTTATCAGAACAATGCCAGAGCATCGCCAAAATGTTTTGACCTTTAGACAAGATTTGCAGTATAGCCTGGATGAGTGGCCCTAATGCCTCCGATGAACAAACACATCGTGCACAAAATGTTGCTTAATTGTTTTTGAAACGACATTTTGTAGCTATCGTAGAACGTTAGGCCAATAATCTGTTCAAAAAAGGTTAATTACGCCCGTGTAGACATAGGTCAGTCTCCTAAGAGGTGAAAAGAGATAGGTAAAACTTTTAAATCTTTCATTCGAGCATTTCTATTCTAGCCTGAAATACCCAATAAAGGACAAAAAATAAATTAAGTTAAAACGTACTGTTCCTCGACTCAGTGAAGCGGTGTTGCTTCTATCATCACCCAATAGTTATGGCCTTGTCAGTTATAGAGTACTTTCCATGTGCGAATTCGACCTGTCAGACAAACGGTGATTTAGCAGTGATGTTAAATGTTTAAGCCCGGGTTGCTTGCATCCTATATCCTATAGATAGCGTTTGTCATCGCAAGATACTCAGTAGAGAACGTATAGCAATTTTCGGTTACACTTCATGCCTAAGCGCAGGTTTAAAGTGAAAGCTAAGCTCATCGTTTTCAGTTGAAAGTTTCTAGATAGCGCGCGTCGAGCCCGGTAGCGTGGTACAGTATTCGCCTGCGCCTCGCGACCGGAGAAGACACATAGGTGCACGATTTCAAGCCCCACCGTTGCACATTTGTATTTATGGGGTCGTCCGTCTATGAAGCAATGAGGTGAAAAGCAGTCCCGTGGACGTTAAATCTTGGCTGAGGGTTAGCCTGAAAGGTTTATTATAAGATCGCGGGCGTTGTAGTACAGATTGCAACACCAACAACTCATAACAACGTAGATTCTGTTGAACGCTATGAGCGTTCATCAGACGTGTGAAAATATTCTGCATCTCTACCAGCAACCCGGGCTTAAATATTTAGCATCAGTGACTCAATGCGACTTGTTTGTTGTCAAGCATGTAGAAAGTTGTCGTCGTAGTTGTATGAAGTGTGCTTGAATCGTAATCGGCTATGTACACTTGGTACATTGACCAAACAAATGTAATAAATAACATGCGCCAAAATCTGCTTAGCAGAGTTGATAGTTGCAGTGTTCGCGTCGATATAATCTAATACATTACGAGTTCGAATTCTTTAATATTGAATTTGCGTAGGGCATTTATCAACCTCATCTGTGAAGCGCTACAGTAACTACTCACACCTATATATATATATATTATATTTTTTTTTTTTTTTTATATATATATAGTTACATTATTTATTAAGAATACAGATGGAGCAAAAATTGTCACCTGAAAACGTGTGCACTGGGAATATTACTCTATCTTGTATAGAGTTGGTTGGGATCATTTCAGCAGCGTGCCGCGGGCGGACGCCGCGTTTCCGCGTTGGACTTCGAGGTCGAGGCGCTGTCTTAAGAAAGCCGCAGATCTCTTGTCTTCGGTTCAGCGAGGTTCAGCTGCTCGCCGACTCTGTGGAGAAGTTTGCAAGTGAGGTTGCCTGGGCCGCCCAAGGTCTCGAACGCTAGCGGTTGAAATTCATGTGGGTACCCTATTGAGGCGTATATATATATATATATATATATATATATATATATATGTATATATAAACAGAATGTGAGAGTAAAATTTGCGTACAAATTGCATAAATAGAGGGCTACTCTAATCCTTCAGCATGTTCAGAATTATCCAATTCCGACGGTAAGGTCTCTGTAGTCGTTGTTCTCGTTAATCGATATTATTTGCAAACTGCTTATTTGTTTTTGCGCAACTGCATGCTGTAAAAATTGCGTCTCTGACTGGACGTGTCGGCGATCGATATAAGGCGACGCCTGCAGGCAGCAACAGCGAGCATAAATAAGTTAATCGTTTTTCGCTCATCGTTGCGGTGTCTCACATAAGTACTGATAGTCGGTTATTTCTGCACGGCCCTGCTTGTTGGACTGTGTGGACGACCACATTATGCACTAATATAGAAATACGTATACGTATCTGTGTATGTATCTAACTTATACATATGTATGTACGCGTATATATATATATATATATATATATACATGCTTAAGCATGTGGGGTTTGTGTCTTCTAAGTCAATGGTGCAACAACAACGCGTAAGAGAGAGGCAAACATCTTCATCTGTTTGCTTGACTTTGATCTGGCATTGTTGCTAATGCTGCTGCCGCTGTTGTTGTTGTTTCCGTCGTTGGATGGTGATGTCGGATCATGCTGGTGAGGCGGCTGGTTGAGACGGCTGCCACGAACACAGCGGTCATAGGCGAACAAATAGGCAAAGTGAGTCAGTCCTACAGACAGACAGGGCCGCGGACGGCATCGTCAATAACTCAGTCTTGCCCGCTGCGCTCTGCATCTGCACCGTCTCAGCGCCACAGTATATATATACATATATATATATATATATATATATATATATATATATATATATATATATATATATATATATATATATATATATATATATATATATATATATATATACATATATATATATATACATATATATATATATATATATATATATATCATATATATATATATATATATATATATATATATATATATATAGGCCGATCGAGTGGTCTATGCACACGAATGGTTCAGCGGTGCTTAGTTGTGGATACATGTGTGTGCAAGGTCGCTCCCAGATTTTCCTCCATACCCTCATCTCAGTTATCTCGTTCTTGATCTCTTCTTTTCTCTCTCTTTCTGTGTGTTTTTTTGGCCGTGTCAGGGTACAGTCGTGGCCTGGGTGGCTGCAGCAACAACAGCACAAGCGACCCGTGGCGACTAACCACAATTCACAGTAAGAACAACAACAGCAACAACAACAGCTTAAATTGTGCTTAAATTACACCGACCTGTCATCAATTACGCGCGCGGGTATGCAAGCATACAACATCCAGCGCGGTACTGAGGCGTAGGATCGTGCTAGCAAATAACAAATTGATTTAAACTTGCTTTTAAATGTAATATGTCTTCACGTCGACCTCTTCATAAGGATCAAAGCAAGCAACAAGACAAACAAATAGACCACAATTCGCTTCCGACATTGAACCGAGCATAATACAATAAGAACTAAATAGCGAATGAGGAATCGGCATCTGAGAGCCACGGTACAAGTGCAGGGCTCAATTGTAATTCTTATAATTACCTTGCACGTGTTGCGCTGCATACGTTAGAAAGTCTGCAGTAGAAAATACTATTATCACTGGTTGTGCTACTTGCATGTTGATACAAACAATCTATGTATTCAAGCAGGTTCACGTGTACGTATAGCAAAACGCGTATGCTATAACTACACACTATACATGCTATAACTAGCACATGTTTGTTTCGTTTGGGCTAGGCGAGTACGACTTCAGAAGTGTGCCTTGAACGGAGGCAGCGTCCTCACGTTCCATAGGCCAAGATCGAAACGCTATTGCCAAAGGACAAATTCCGCAAAACGCCGACTTTGCGGTTAAGCTGCATGGTCTGAGCGCCAGACGTTTCGTCAATGCCAGGCGCACGCAAGATTTTAAACACAGGAGGGTAGAATTCGTGTGCATCATTTGTGTGTTGATTTTTAGCTTCTTTATATTAGAGGATAGAATTTGTAGGAATATACCCGATCGATGAGTATTTTCTTAACTCACTGGCCGTCGCAACGTGGGCCGCATAGCCAGTGTTAATTGCGCCGCCATTGACATTACAAGGGGCAAGTCGGTGATGGTTGTAGCTTAAACAAGCATTTTGCTTCGTTCAAATGGGATTTAGAAAATTAGTGTGGATGATTAATTATACCGTTCAGTTACTCGGACTTACTGTTGTACAAAGCTCACGTTGGCCTGTTATGGGCAGATCCGATATGATTTCGACCCTTCTTGAATATCCTAGCACCATTTGTTCACAGCTGTTGGTCCTGAACAGTGTCGACTACAGACAGCCGATAAATATCAACATTACTTCTTTACCTTCTGCAATTAAATGTTCTACGCACTGTATCATTCGAGACGTCCATCCATTGCTTCAACGCGTTAATTTAACTTTAAGTGTTCCCTCACGAACGGTGAATCGGCTATACGCGAACTGTGATACACTGCTCGCCAGGTTTTGTCACAACCCCGACTAATGGTGCTGCTTTCGCTATGATGGTCTCACATGTGTCCACATTTCCTTGGGCAAACCAAGCAACCACATGCATTCCCCCACACGTTAAGTCGACGTATGTGGCCAATGATCTTCTACGGGACTAGTGCGTTAGTCATGGTTATCATATAGTGGGCTGTCGCCGGTGTGATCCCCGTTGTTGTCGATCGAATTTTCTTTGAGTTCGAATTCTCATGCTGCTGCTGCCCACTATTAGGGAAACCCTAGATATCTTAACATGTTCGCTTATGGAGTTGCGGCTCTAAGCGTCCCTGATAGAAATGGGCGGTGACATGTGCACTTGGGAGGTATACGAGTACATGTCAAACAAATACTAAATCCATCCCTCCGTATAGGAAGTCACGCGTAACGTGCTCTTTGCTCGTCTTTCCGTTCAAGTGCCTTAACTCAGTTACTGTCGGTCATAGGAGTGGTATACTAGTGAACGGGCCAATGACTCGCGGCAATTGTTCCACTCGGATAGTTTGGCAGAGTTGCTCAGTACAATTACATTGACTCTGGCATAGGTTGACGCTTAATATATCAGAAACTCAACTATATATATTATATATTATATGTTATATATTATATATTATATATTATATATTATATATTATATATTATATATTATATATTATATATTATATATTATATATTATATATTATATATTATATATTATATATTATATATTTATATTATATATATAAGATTGTGGTTCCGCTAATAATCCACAACATGAAGTATGGCTTTGGACCTGCATGTAGGGCGGCACAGTCTATCCGATCCGTGCTAGTACACAATACGACAAGCTTGACGCTAGCGATCCAACCGGAATGATAAGAGTCAATCTGGGGAAAAGTCGTAGCCTTCTAATAGGGAAGCCTTCAACAACTTGGAATCTGGATGAAAATAGGAGACATAAACGAAAAGAATCGAGAGAGAGAGAGATGTTCGTTGTCTTCCTTGTTGCTGTTAATTTTATTGTTGTTGTTGTTGTTCATTTTGTTGTTGTTGCTGTTACAAACGACGGCTTTCATATTGCAATATGATGTACCACCTACGAGAGTGCTGAGTCCTATCTAACACTTTGTGAGGACTAAGTTCGTTACGACCCATTGCCGTTGCAACTCACCGTAAATCTTATCGACTTTTCCCGCCATCTTCTCACGGTCGTTATTGCTCTGCTACACCAGTATTGGGCAATTAACAGCAAAAGCTGTTAATTGATAGGTAAGTCGTTGTGGACAAGTCGCTGTGGCAAAGTGCACTAAATCAGCAGCACGTTAAATAGCGAATTTCTTATTTCCCTACATCTCTATGATTGTATTTAGCGGTAAACTTTTGACCTCATCAATGCAGTGAGGTTATCGGGTCCGTGACTGTTTGTTGTTGTTACAGTAGTAATAGTAGTAGTAGTTGTTGTTGTTGCTGCTGCTGCTGCTGTTGTTGTTGTTGTTGTTGTTGTTGTTGTTGTTGTTGTTGTTGTTGTTGTTGTTTTGTTATTGCTGTTGCTGTTGCACAATCGACCGCGGATGCAGAACAGCATTTACCGATAGCCTCAATTTAGATATATTAATATTATTGTCAGAACTACTCCTGCTTGCCAGAGTTATAGTTGGTCATCTGTAGATGATCGGCTACGACCGATGCACTCTGCCACAGCTACGCGCCACAATGCAATGAAACGATGCCTGGCTGAAAGCAGCTGGTCGAAGCGACCAATACGAGAACCAGAAAAAACAAATAAGCACGACACCAGGTAACACTATGGCCATTTGTCATTCGTTTCGATGGGTTGCAGATTATTTCAAACCGCGCGGCCGAACTTAAATGATATTAAGATATGTACATTTAAGAGCTTTAGCTGAATTGGCTATATATATATATATATATATATATATATATATATATATATATATATATATATATATATATATATATATATATATATATATACATATATATATATATATATATATATATATACATATACATATATATATATATATATATATATATATATATATATATACACGCACAGCTGCCTACACTGAATGTAAGGACAACCTTCTACAGATACACGTCTATAATACTTGTAATGCAATCAAACCTTAAATAATCTTTTTTCGGATGCTTGAACCGATGATGCAAATAATTTTAAATAATTAGTTTTAAACAAAGAGATCGCGCGTGCGTTAACGCCATTGCTCGCAGTAGTGCGTCAAATTCGGTGCGGTAAGTGGACTGTGCGGCGTCATTTACAACGCGCTCATCCCCAATTCTCTCTCGCTGCGGCGGTAACCAGCGGCGGTAGCGCAGAAAGAAGACAGCAAACGGTTGACATGTGTTTACTATACTCAGCCCAGTGAAATAAACGCTCATGCTATGAAGTTAGTGCTCAGAATAGTGTTACGCTTAGTAGTAGCAAATAGCTGTAGACAACAACAACAGCGCTAGCAGCAAAAATGCAACATGGACAATGTACACATTATTAGCAAAATTGAAGGCGTCGATCTAAGGGTAGCTAAACGATTGAGAATTCGTATCTTAAAAAGTTCCTAGAATGTGAGAAATAACTGAGAACAGATGATACAACTCAACAACGACAACGAACAAAGCAGTAACAGCAATGATACGCTCGACTAGAACACGAATAGCGACAGATATTAAGACCAACATATATTAAACAACAGGCTGCACTTGCAGAAAAGCAGCAGCAGCAGCAACAACAACAACAACAACCACAACCACAACAACAGCAATAATAACAACAACAACAAAGACAACAACAACAATGTCAACAACGGCAGCAAAGATAACGACGACACGCTTCGCGGCGGCGAAGAGGTGGTCTCATTGATATGCGAATCTCCTCGACGTGGCGCTCTTCAACAGTCATAAATAAGCACACGGCGCTAAGAAGAATCAGATTCAGCGTCGGCAGATGCTGATAATTCCTGCTGCGACTGTTGCTTTCGGCTTGTAACGTCGGCGATATGACTTCTGTTGCTGCTGCTGTTGTTGCCGCCTCCTAGCATTATTGCTACTAGCATTACTACTACTGCTGCCATTATTATTATTATTATTATTATTATTATTATTATTATTATTATTATTATTATTATTATTATTATTAAACAAGGGTTTATTACTTTTAATACACACGCGTATTACACTTACTTACTAAAATATGCATTATATACTATTTACAATATCGTTGCTGGACTCCAAGCTTTACCGCCTGATATGAATAGACTTGCTTGCCAGAGGGCCTGGGCCGAGAAGGTACACGAATCTTCGCTTACTGAGTTGCTTGAAGAATGCGGTGACGACCAGGATAGAGCGCGCCTTCTTGCCGTCGCTCGCCCAGGAGCGAGCGACTGGCTACACGCACTCCCCGCTGACTCATTGGGTACCCGCCTTGACGACCAATCCACCCGGATCTGCGTTGGCCTGAGACTGGGAGCTGATTTGGTAGAGCCACACAGATGCACCTGTGGCGAGCCTGTCGGACGCCTGGCCAGACACGGCCTGTCTTGCGCTCACTCGGCGGGCCGGCGACCACGTCACACCGCTCTGAATGACATTCTTGCAAGGTCGTTGCGAAAGGCCGGAGTCCCTTGCGCCCTGGAACCGCCTGGTCTTTCTAGAGACAATGGCAAGCGGCCCGATGGCCTGACTTTGATACCTTTCTACAAGGGTCGTTCCCTGGTGGGGGATGCGACGGTGACGTACTCTCTGACCCCTCCCTTGTCGGTCCCGGCGCTTCTCGCCCAGGAACTGCCGTTTCCCGCGCCGAGACATCAAAGATAAGAAAGTATGCGAACTTAGGCCGGGCGTACCACTTTTCACCCTTCGCATTCGAGACGCTGGGTGGCCCTGGGCCCTTCACAACGACGCTAATTTTCCAGGTTGGCGACGCTTTACAGCAGTCTACGATGGACAAAAGGGCGGGCACTTTCTTCTGCCAACGGCTTTCCCTAGAGAATGAGAGAGGTAACGCGATTTCGGTGCTCGGAACTATGAAAGACTGGATGGACCCGCGCCTTCGCGTCAAAGGTCGGGCAAGACTCCCACTCGGACCCGAATAATAGATGAGGAGTGAGCCATCGGCGTCGTGGATTTAAACATTCACATGTAAATATTGTTTGTATCTTGTATCTTGGCCTTGCCTCTCTTTTCGTAGTTCTAACTATGCCCTATGTCGGACGAACGAGGTCGATCCTGACTCCGCTGTGGGCTCAAACAGCTGCTTCCCAAGCTCTAAACGCCAGATGATTTGAGACCGAACGCCATTACAACGTGGTGTTTAAGAACATGCGCAATTTGTGCATGTCGCGTTGGTGAATGATGTGGCCGACGGCCGCGCTAGTTTGTCCAAGATTGCCGATGGCTTGCTAGCCGAGGCCCTACATATTGGAGACAGTGGCGTTTCACGCCTGCGGCCGAATATGATCTCAGCCTCGGCTGATAAGACCACCACTCTGCAGTTTACCGGGAGTAGGCCGCGCTCCTTCACCCTTCCACCACATGGACATTCCTCTCTCTCAAACAGGGCAATGCCAAGTCAGAGGCCACTGGCAGCACGGAATTGCCGACGAGTTTGGTCAACTCACGCTCAGGTGGCGTCGGATGAGACCATTTTCAGTCTATTGTGGTCCACATCTAACTCGCAGACCGACAAAGTGGGTAGTTTGACCGGGTCAATGATGTTTGCCAAAGCTCTCCTCACTTTGTCGTCGAGGTCTAAAGTTTCTGGCGGCGAAACACAGGCTGGTGAGGACTGTAGCACGCTCGAAATCATTTAACCCCCCCTTATTATTGACCTGGCCCCCGCCCTTTTTAGGAGACTAACTCGTCTGCAAGTGCAGACTAATAGCGCAGGGCTCCAATTCATTAAAAAAATTAGTTATCTCTCTGCCTTAGTGCTTGTGTCATTGCTTCGAGCAAGTCCCTCATTACAAACCTGCTCAGTTTTGATACGTCCCAGAAGGCCTGTGTATATCCTTGGTCATGAGGGTCTCAAAGAAAAGACAAGAGGCGTCCTCTGCGGTTTCTGCGACTGTCAGTCGCATATCACCGCTGACTAAGCGCTGGAACCCTGTAACATTTACAATATATTATGTTGGGTCGACTATATTACCGAAGCGCTTGAGCATAGAGCATTCCTAGCGTAGGAAGCACACTTATCCCTTTATAGAACAATTATGGTTGTTTTTTAGTGCCCTCCTAGCCCTCAACGCCCGTTAAGTCTCTCTTCTTGTTTCTTCATTGGGTGGCAGCAATTGGGACGTTGTGCCTTTGACAAATATACTCAAAGAGCTTTTAACCGTCCTGGTCTCTCCCTGGCCCGCTATGTAGCAAAATCTAACCCCGTTTCGTGCAGCACTTCTGCTTTTTTTGTAGTTCCATTGCCCTTGGGACCGCTTATTAAATTACCGTCTAAATCTTTTATCTCCCCGAATTGCCAAGACAGCACGTACGGTGGCGAGCTCGTCGCCACCCATCTCTTGAATAGACTCAACAGCACCGCACCGACTTTCTTTCCAGGTGCTCTTGCTATTCCTTAAAACGAATTTGCCATATTTCTTCCCGTGAGTCTAGCCTTTCCCCCGCGCTACAAGGGGACTTATCCTCAGAATGCTACTTTTGAGGCGGTACACTTTACTGTACTTACTATCTGACCATTCTCTCGGCAGGAAATCCTTCAGGTCATCTGCAGTTTTGCGACGTGTGATCATGCCGTTTATAATTTCTATCAGCCAGTCCGTTTTATTGCAACATGCTGCCGTTTATTGGCACGTATTGCTCTTTTCGACCGAATTGCGTCTCTAGCTAGAAACCTTAGTAGTTCCACTGAATTCTTCACTACGATTTGCACGCTTTTGGTATTTGAATTGTATATCGTTGATGTCGTTGGCGTCGTGGCGGCTCTGCGTGATCCAGCCAGCTTAGTGCAGCTAAGCCGATGAAGGCCTCGCTCATTAACCGTTCTACCACATGGACATTCCCTTCTCTCAAACCCTTGGCAATTCCAAGTCTGAGACCACTCGGACGGAAACCCGTCGAGCCACGCTCCGGCGGCGTCGAATAAAACCGCTTTTAATCGAATATCGACTACATCTAACTCGCGGGTCGACAGGAGAGTCAAGTGTGTAGCCTGAGTGGCAATTTGGTCCGACCCCTTCTGTCTAGTGACCTGTTCCTCAGAAGGACGACCAGACTGACGCGCGTCCCAGATCCAAACGGCGTCTTGTTGGTGGCTGATGTGTCCGCCGGCAGTAGTGGCTACTGCGGAGTCGCTGCTATGTGATGATGCAAGTTCACGCCTTCTTCTCAAGCGTCAAGTCAAGGATATTTTCAAAGGCTCCCTCAACTGGTCGTCGAGGTTTAAAGTTTCTGACGGCAGGAACATGGCAGGTGAAGTCCATAGTCCGTACAATACATTTTGTACTCTGATTGCGTGTCGAAGCAAAAAATAGGCTTGGTGTTTCCCGAGATCACCCAGCCGCTGGTAAAGCCGGGATTGTTATTCTGTTGAATTCTGCAAACAGTTGCTATCTCTTATTCTATTCAGAAACCCTGTAGAAACAGTTTGCATTTAGAGGGGTTGAGCTGCAGGCCGCTCCATTGCTCGAACGCTCTAAGATGCTTGATGTTTTTGAGCAACACCGCAGGATCGTTGTCAAAGAGAATCTCACCGTCGAGGTAGAGCAGAGAGACTTTGGATGTTACCTGCTTGATGTACTGATGCAGAAACAAGCTAAACGCAAGAGGTGCCGCCACGTCCCCCTGTTGAGAACCGGCTGATGACGTATTTTCAACCCCAACGAACACCAGGGTAGTCGGCTGTACGTCTAGTGCATCATTGAATAGAAGGCCGGGGCGTGCATGGACACTTCTGTCAAGAAATGCCCTTATTTGTTTAAGTTAAAAGCATTTATAATTTTAAAAGACATATTTGAAAAGATATTTTTGAAAGACAGCATTTCTTGTTGACTTCTTGAAAAGTGCGAGCAGTGTGAACAATGATTTCCGCTCTAGTATCAGTGGCGTATTCCATTAGCCGTAGCTGCAGGTAGTTTTTTTACATTGAATGGGGAAGCAGGGTGTTTGTCGCCAATATAGTTGGTACCCCTCTGTTTTCTTATTTAGAGCGATGAGCTATCCGCCGTATATGATGTTTCCTCACAGCGTTGCCCGTAACTCACGATGTCGCATACTTTGGCAAGTGTTTTCAGCACATTGTTGTGGTCTCCGTTGGCAGAAGGAGCAGGAGGAGGGTGCTTTGCCATCATCTCACTAATCGACTCCTCCGCTACGGGCGCGCAATCGTATAATCGAAAGACAAGATTCTCATGACGCTCCGCACATTGAAATCCATATAGAGCTTGTGAACAGCGATCTGAACGCGGGCTGTATTTGTCATTATACGTTCGCCCCGACTCTCGGCCTCCACGCAAGTGAGAGCGACATCTCCGAAAAGGGCTACGTTATCTCTGATCACGGTAGACGTTGGCACTGTCGACGTGGGTGGGGACGAGAGTGAGTAGCGCGGCCTAGCTCGCTTCTATAATAATAATAATCAGATTCCACCAACTCTAAACGGAGGCAGTATAAAATCAACCACTCGACCCATTGACGTAATATTATATCAGTGCTGACTTAAAGGTTAGTCCTTCAATAGCATTGACTTGTGGCCGCGTCAAACTCTATGAAATCGCTCAAAGAGCCAGACGAGATGATTAAAAGCACACAACACGCTAGAAAAATAACGAAGAATAAAAAGAAGAAGAAGAAGAGAGTGAGGCGTTATGTCTAGGCTTGTTGCAAGAGCTTCATAGTGAGGTAAAATTAATTTCAATCAGCGGAAGAAGGATTTTTTTGAATATATATATATATATATATATTGGCTTCTCACATTTTAACAACAATGCCAGTATGTTTTTCACAGAAATTGTTTGACTGCAAGCGCACGAAGCCGCAATATTCAATCATTCAAAATGAACTCGTAAACTGTTGGCGCATCACACCTTTATGATGGCTTTACTACCACCGCTGCTGCTGTTTCTGCCGGTCTGCTGACAACATCGGGAGAAAGACACGAGGCGTTAAACGGCTACTCGTTGCCAACTCGTCGCGGCGCTAGAAGACATCAGTAGAGATATGCACATATCGACGACACGCCGCCAGTGATTGTAATCCATTTAAAGCGTGCATAATGACAACGTAATCTTCTTCGATGCGTTTTCGTACACGCACGCTTACTTACGTATGGATACATATGTAAGTACGTTTGTGGTGTGCCTGTATGTGTGTGTGTGTGTGTGCACTAACACATGCATAATAAATTCATACATTTGAATGTATGATGTTGCTTTTGTTTCGCAATTTGTGTACACAAATACCACCTAACGGCATCCGAAACGACAAATGATATCATCTCTTGCTTATTTTGCTGAGTGAGTTATGGACCGGCGGCCACCCCGCTTCCCCCCACTTGCGATCGACGCCGACGTTATAGACGTTCGCGCAAGCGTGCAACAAATCTATAGCGTAATGTTTATATCCCTATGTACGGATGTATGCAGACACGCACACGGGGGGGGGGGGGGGGCGCCCATAGCCATGCGGGCGGCCGCGTGCGGCTATCGGAGCCGGTGTCTGTGTATCAAGTTTGTGTCGGTTTGTATCCAGAAGTGAAAATGATGACATTCCTGAACGGCTCGGTCGAAGTACTACCACGACAGACGTCGACGGAAGGAGGACACGCGAAGTGAGCAAAATTGCAAACAGATAGCACGGAAGAGTCAAGAGATACAGGGAGATCGTGAGTGATCGTGAGAGACACATTTATGGGAGAACGAGCGATAAAAAAGCTAGACAGGAAAGAACAAAAATGCTGGTAGGGCTCGTCATTGTTAAGGCAAAAGCAACCCGCGCTTCGGACGGCGGAAGCAGCGCACCTCACTAAATTATTAATTTCATCATGTCATTTCTCTACTCAACAGTGTAACAGGTCGTAACAGTAATAGTACCGTACGGCAAAGTACCGAACACAGAATACTTGAAGCTTGATGTCGACATCCGCCAGGAATGTACATGTGTATGTATGTATATATATATATATATATATATATCTTAGAAACGAGAGACGTTCTCTTCCGACAGAGCTATGGAAAACCGCTTGAGATTTAATTAACCAAGCGCTTGCCCATAATTCATTAACATAGCATTTTCTTCGAACCATAATGAAACCGTGCCTATGTTGATGTTTCTTAACGGAAACCAATAACATTGCGAAGATGTTGGGCTTGCACTAGTTTCCATTTATATTAATGCAGGCTCTCTTCGGCAGCGGAGTTTTGTTCCTTCTGTACGCGTACTCGACGTTCTTGTACTTCCTTGCCTGGCCTGCCTTGGGGAGATGTCTGCTCCCAAACGAAATCCGAGCGCGATCCCCACTAACTCGTTATCTAAGAGGGTTCGGATCCGGAAACAGGGTAGAGAATGAAGCTATATGCCCGCCCTTTTGGAGAGGATGGCACTCAGTCCGGCCCTATCAGCGTTCGAGGTGCATGCAGAGATGAGGCACTCAAACTATTGCTTGTATGTCACCTGCCAACACCGGATGGCTCGTGGCCGCAAAGAGCAACTGCTACACAGCTGTTTGATGCCAGTCGAACATCGAGGTCTGTGTATTGCATAGAGTTATGACGGAAGGCTACCAGAGCTCCAATAGGACAGTCATCCACACAACGGGAAGTAGCCTGGAAGAGCTTCCAGCACTTCAGAACCAGTAGCACCGCCCAGAGTATGAACCTCACACTTCGCCGGATGTCGAATCAGGCCACTCCGTATTCAGCGACTTTGCGGATGTCTCTCTAAAGGGAAGAATTGACAACATTTAAAAAGAAAACTTAATTTTTACCGCAGATTGGCCTGACACCAATCGTTTTCTTGTGGTTCAGTTCTTAGGGCTGTAATGTTTGTTACGTGCCCCTTATGATGTAAATGATACTTATTTAAATGCACGGGAGAAGTCGTACTTGCAGCAAATAGCGAAACCACCAGAAGGAGCGCGCGATACAGGACGAACCCGAACTACAATACCCGAAACTCGGCTCTTCTGTCTCTGTGCTTAACAGGTACGCGATGTATCAGAAGTCGCACGCTTCGATCTGAGCCGAAAATAGACACCCACCTGGTATGGAACAAAGGTATGGACATTATTGGGGGCAATGGCACATGTCAGTTTCTGAAAGCAACGACGGTTATGTTGCAGAAACCCAGCTGGTGGTAGCCCGAGGTTTGGAGAAAGAAAACTTTCCTGGGAAAACTTTTCCTGGGGAGAAAAAAAAGCACACTGTGGCTGGGTTAATAGGCTCTTGGTGCGCTGAGAGTAGGATACAGGGTGAATCCGCTGTGCCATGCTCGCTTCGAAAGCGAAAGGGTGACTGAAATATCAAGATAAATAAATACATAACCGTAACTATAACCAATGGTTAATAGCTCGTCATCTCGATATGATCTGCTAAGTTTTGGTAGATAGTAAATCGGTAGCTTATTATTGGCATGACTTCCTCAAGTGGTCGAACCCCTAAAGCCTGGCTGAGGACGGTAGTTTTAAATTAAATAAAATCGAATACGATATTTTTAATCGCTTGATTGGTTTTATCGGCTAACGCTTGTGTGAGCCGCGCGTCCGAAGGCGAAATAACGGCAACGTGATACAGGTTGGCTCCTATACTGGTTTGAACTGGGGTTCAAAAAATCATACAAAGGTTTAATAGCAACTAGTAGATTTACGCTACAGTGATCTTTAGAGGGCTTGGTCATTCAACGCCATTCCTTTCGTGCTTTAACACATTCTGGTAATGTGGTAAATCACAAAAGCAACGGTTAATATACCGCTGGAATGACGTTTTTGCTCAAAGGTAGCAGCAACAAAGGTGATTTTGTCATACCTGTCTTACCCTAACGCATATTGCGATCGCCACCGTAATCTTAAATGAGTAACACTTATATTTACGCTAGTAAAAATGTTCAACAGAGAATCCTTTTACATAGAAAATTCGATTGCTACCAGGAAGTGCAGTATTTTGCCTTAACATGTTTCATCCGGAACAAATAACGTACAAATACGTAGGACATATCCGGCCAAAAATCTGTTCCCTGGCCCTCTCAAATAAAAACCTAAGCTGAAATTCCGTGGATCACACAAGGGAAGAGCCCAACGGTAGTTGGTTGAAAAATATTATTATTTTATTGTCAGTTGCGTGGCAATCGCCCTTACTCTCAGACAGAAAACTGGTCGCATGTTTTATTTTAAATTTTCTAAACTTTATTCGCTAAGAGTAGAACGCGACTGCCAAACGATGCTGTCATAGCTAACTGTAACATTTCCTTCACGAGTAGTTTATAGAGCTTGTGTACACTTTTAGGTAACTCTTAGGCGCGCCTATAAGGCGCTACATAGCTTTCCGACAAATAAAAATATCTAACTGAAGTGAGCGTATATGAACTTTTTGAGGTAATAAAATGACTTACTTAGAATTTCTAAAGAAATATATGCGCTGTTCTATACTTGTCATTAGAAGTGAGCATTATGCAACTGATACGTAGTAGTGTAGGTTTAACGTGGGTAGATCAAATACGTCTGCCGCCGAATTCGGTAGAATTCCCTATGCACAATTTCACCATATTGTCTCTTTCGAAATTGCGTGCTTACTCAGATAATTCGTTCGACGATGGGCAATCGGTCCAATATCTACGTAAATGGGACCGTTATATTCCTCTTATCTCCCTTTTTAAAGACGAACATGCATTTAGCGTTGCTGTTACGCATAAGGATTACACCAGAAGAAAAGAGCCTAGGCAAGATTTGTTATGCTCTCATTGCGGCAGCATTCCATAGTATCGTTGCAACGATGACAGTTCTTCCTTCCGTAACAAATCTTATCAGCTCTTATGAATAGTAAGTTCGCGCAGACCGCCTGATTTGTGGTCAAGTAATATCCGTTTACATTTAAATTATTCTGACAGAAGAAAGCTGTTAAGCTAAGCTAACAATTTCGTCTATAGGCGCGTCAAACGTCTACCTAAGTGTCTACCTACCCCATGCAACTCACTTGTATCCGTCTCATTCCGCAGAAGTGCGACACGTGCTTTACGACCAGAACAATAATAAGAAAAATAGTAAATACTGTAAACTCGTCATGGCTCTGCTCGCTGTGAGTATCTAGAGTTAACATAATTGTTAAAAGAACCAGCATATACAAATAATTGAAAATCGTTACGTCTGTTACTTTTGTTGCTCTAGGTGCCGTCGTTGTCGTTGAATGGTGTGAACTCCAAACTCTATGAAGTCAATTGACCAATTCAATTCGATGCCACTTCATTAAAAGTTTACGTGTCGATTTTGACGGGAAGCCTACCTAGAAAATTTAGGACTGTCCGCCACAATTCTTGTGTTGGCGTGCGCAACACGTTTGGAACTAATATGTGGTCCTTTCTATTCGACAACCCCTTTCAACAACTGTTAAGTCTCGGCCTTGCTTGTCCACCGCAATTATTTGTTTGACTACATTTGCTCAACCGGCTCGTATAGGCCGGCCACGCGTACTATTTTAGGACAAACACAGCTAACCTCACAACGCTGACACTCACGAGCATCCACAAGCCCGATAAGGACTTATGAGAGTGGAGGTACCAACGCTGAATGATACGTAATAACGCCTGCTAGTTAGAACGACATCATTGGTCAGAGTACAAGCTGTTAATCAGTACCTAGTCAACAAAAATCTATTCGGGGCTGACTCTCAGGCCAAAATTTAACGGACTTATGGGACTGCTTTGTGCATTGCCTCACAGACGGACTCCCATAAATACTTACTAACTGTACTTACTGTACGGCAGCGTTTATCTGCCCTTGAAACTCTTGACTTGGCCGGCTGACATTAGTCAAAATCGGTTTGCCCTGCGATGCTCGTTGCATTAACGCAGGCAACGCCAACATCGTCATCCTCTCCCCTCCAGTGTAGTTAGATACTGACAGTGAAGACACTACAGATAAGAAATATTGTGATTGAACGGTGACATCACGGACAATCCAAGCTGTATTTGTAATATTGGTACGGTAACAGCAGCAGCAACAACAACAACAACAACAACAACTGCTGCGATCATGACAACACAACAGCAACAACAACAACAACAACAACAACTGCTACTACCATGACAACAGCGACACAATGTCGGCATGAAAACTATCACCAGCACCGCTCGAGGTGATCACAACAATTACTAAAACGGGGCGCAATTAGCAGCACCCGCAGCAGCAGATGCACTAACAACAACACCAGCGCTTGACTTTAACAACCAGTTACCACAAGAGCGACGGCGATAGTGACACCAACAAGCACAGAAACAGTAAAAGTTATATAATGTTGCATCAAACCAAAAACCAAGGCAGGAAAGAGCTAAAACGGCTTCCAGCGCAATAAAAACAGCAAACAGCAAACAACAACAACAACAATGACAACATTAATCGATAACAAACAACACACAACGATAACAACATTAATCGATAACAACAAACAAACAACAACCTTTAAGAGAGAAACACACAAAACAACAACAACAATACAACAGAAGCGATAACAACAAAACAACAACAACATTAATCGATAAAAAACAACAACAACAACAATTACAACACTTAATCGATAACACCAACAACAACAACATTGCAACATTCGTCGATAACAAACAAAAACAACAACAACAACAAACACAACAATTACGATTTCAACAAACAACAGCAACAAAAACAACCAACAAAAAAGCACCACCTAACAACAGCAACGACAAAAGCAACAAACCACAATCACACTAGCAACGTGGATTCCCTACGCAGACATGGAAGATCGCGCGTTGTACTGGGGGGGGGGGGGGGGAGGGGTCGCCACTGGCCGCGCGTCCAGTGTACGGAGGGGGGTGAGTGTGCCCTGGTGGTGGGCGCGGTGAGGGAGGGGATAGACTGTTGTTTTGCATCGATGCACAGGCGATCACCTACCGCATACGGTCACATATACTGATGCGGGACGCACGTGTACGACCGCGTAAATACGTACGTCTCTACGCGCATAGAACAGAGGCAGAAGCGGCGGCAACAGCTGATGCGACGTCGACGCCGCCGCTGATGACGACCGCGACGACGACGACGAAGATACCGTAACTAATAACGTCTGCAGTGTCTTTATCTTTTCTACCACAGCGCTGCGGTGTGGCTGCCATGTGGTAAGACAGCCAGAATCGGCGGACGCGAGCAAGAATTGATGCTGCAGACAGCCAGCGAAGGAAGGAAGGAAGGAAGGACGGAAGAAGTGAGAGGATAAATTCAGTGTCTGTTCGAATGTAGCGTAGCGCTGGGGAATGTGGCAAAAGTACGGCCTCTGTTGTTGTTGTGGTTGTTGTATCTGTCGTTCCTGTAGTTGTCGTTGTCCTTGCTGTTGTTGTTGTTGATGGTGTTGTGAGTGTTGCTGATGTTGTTGTTGTTGTTGTTGTTGGGGTGTTGTTGATGCCACAACTGCGACAGCCCAGTGGGTGGCTGAGAACACCAGCCGAGTGCCAATAAATCGCCACCATTTCGATTGGCCTCTGCATTTCTCTCTGCCGCATTTACAGTAAATGCGGGTCCTATCTCTGTCTCCCGCTTGCGTTCTCTCTTTCTCTCTCTCTCTCTCTCACACTATTTCTCTCTGTGTCGTATATATAATAAATAAATATACATCTTGTATTTCTATATGGTTATGTGTGCCGTCGCTGCTGCTATTTGTGCAGTAGTACAACATATACGACAGAGTTGCATCGCAACGGGTAACCAGTACGATGACAACAACGATAACAATAACAACATCAACAACAACAACAACAACATCAACAACAACAGCAACAACAACAGATTATTTGTCTGCACGCGGTGCCGCCGACAGCGGCATAATTCGTGAGCATAATTCATTTTCATCCACCACAATTGCCGCAAACACAACACAAATAACACAAGATCATCAGCGTAGCGGCGCCATCGTCAGCATACCACAACATGACTAGTTTCGTCTTCATCTTCATCATCATCAACATCGTTATCATCATTCTTATCCTATACTTAAACTTTTTTGGGCTGACTCTCTCAGCCCTTAGCATTTTTTTTTATCTATGCACGGAATTGCTCTTGCATTACTTCATCGTAAGACAAACGACCCCATAAATACAAATGTGCAACAACGGGGATCGAACCCGTGTTGCACCTACATGCCTCGTCCGGTCCGGCAAGGCGTACGCCTTATTTATTAGACGAAGCGATGCCTAGCAGTTACCGTTCCCTGGGGGTAGGGGGGAGGCGGGTGTTAGTGGGTTTGTGAGTCCCACACTAGTCACTGGCTGTAGTGACGCATGTACATACATCACGATTCCCGTAATCCCCCATATTAATGCTGAGAGGTTTCAGCATTAAAAAAAAACGTAAGCAAATGCACCACGCACTCGGCCACCAAGCTCGACATCTATCCCATACCAAGCAGTAGGTGGCTCGTCCGATGTCTCCACTATATGTAGGCCTACCGCTCAAGCTACCACTGGCGCCATTCAGCGGTTGCACAAGCAGCAACAGCATAAATAGCAGCAGTTGCGGGACCGGCGCCTCCGCCATCCGAGCCCGAGTCGAGTCCTATACTTCTATCTACCGCTTCTGACTGCGGTGCCGATACGCGTCGTCGACGCATTTCGCTTCGAGGGAGCAGAGCAAAAAAGCTGTTTGTGGAAGCAGAACTTATAGAGTTCAGCCATAGAGTGCGACTAGCTGTAGTGTTTGTAACAGCTGCCGCATCTGTTTGCGGACTCGCCTTGTTTCGTTAGCATGCCTTTGTGTGCGTATGCTTCTGTTCGTGTATGTGGGACTGTGTGTGCGTGAGCCCGCCGGTGTCGCCGCTCGCACTTGAACTTGCATTTCATGATTAAAAATTGCGACCTATCGGTTGTTGTGTACATGCAGACATACGTAGATTGAATATACAAACAAGATTCTGAATGCATCCATGAATGTACAAACAATAATCTGCATGCATCTAGATATGCCAATTTTTTTTCCCTCTTTCTTTCTCGTCCTCTGTTTCTCCCTGTCTCCCTCTATTATAATCTCTTTTACAATATCGCTCGGTATCTCACATGTGTATGTATGTTTTTTTTTTGTATTGTCGTGGAAACCTTGCAATATATGTGATTAGAGCATCAAAGCAGTTTGCCGGGGGGAGAGGTTTGACTGTCCTTTGGCTCAGTTGTCTCAGTTGGCCAACTCGACGAGGAGTTTTACTTTGTGAAACGATCACGCGTTGCTCAGATTAGTATGCATTGTATTCAACTATTACTAGATATCGAGTCAACCAAATCAGAGTTTATCTTCTATTCCTTCTCATGCCTGCCGTGGCATCCTCGTTCCGAAGAAAGTCAAACGTGATGAAAGCGATGTACGAAAGCTATTCCAGTATTCCCACAGTATAGTGAGATGTCGCCGTTCCTCGTCGTCGTGACGTTGTCGGCTGCCCTTCCCCAAGTCGGTGTGCGATTATCTGTACTCGTTTGCCGTGTCCGATATAGACCTCAACAGCAGCAGCAACACGGGGGGTTGGTGTTCCTTTCCCGGGGCATTCAAACGCGTCGCCTCTAAGTGTTGCTAATTCTGCGTGGGGCAAGGCGGGAGAAGGAGGGGAAGCAGGGCGATACTGTGGACGGTTACGGGACGCCGACCCGGTTGCTGGAAATGCGTTAAGCCTAAGGGGGAAGGCGTTAAGACGGGCGCTGTGCGAGGCGGCACGGCACAAGTCCTAAAATAGCTCACATCTAGGGAAGCGAGGCGAACTGAAGCCTGTCTGCCAGTCAGCACGCCTGTCCTTGGTCGGTTGCTATCCGTAGCATCAGCAACAACACCGCACCTCATGAGCGTCATCATCGACAGCAGCAGAATCATCATCAGCATCAATATCAACGCGATCTTCATGATCATCCGACTGAGTCGCATCATGGCAGATGGTGTGTGGGCAAGCGTCTTGCTGCCGCAATCGGCATCGCATCCACTTATTAGCATGCCGGTTTGGTGGCTGGCGTCCTGCTTAACGTTGTGTTCCTCACTAACGTCGAAAGAAGCCGTCGTCAGCAGAGAACCTGGAGGGAGTTGTTGAGATTGCGATGGGTGTAGCGTTTAGCAACGAAGACCTCTTCCCCTCACCCCACCCCCCTCCCCGTCAGAGAGCTGTTGTTCCGGCCCCAGCTTCCTTATTTCTTTACCGGCTCTCTCTTTCCTTATATATATATATATATATATATATATATATATATATATATATATATATGTATACATATCTATATATATATAGGTATACATATATATATATATATATATATATATATATATATATATAGCATTTCTATCATATCCCCTTCCTGCTCGCGTAGTCAGCTCATACGGTATTGCTGCTATAGCAAAAGCGTCATGCGCCGTAGTATGCTTAGCATTGCCTCGCTTTTGTCGTCTTCGTCATCGCTGGCTGGAGCTGGTTACCAACTAACACGAGTTATGGTAGCAGGGAGTAGGCAAGTGGTACCGTTGCTCCATGCGGGACACTTACGCGTGTTGGCCTTTCCTGTAAGGGCAGAGTTGTACTGGCAAAAAGGGCACAATCCGCCTATGTACACAAAACGCAAATGGGGTTCACTTGTTGATGCTGCCGCTGCTGTTACGGCATCGTCCACTGTCTTTCCTGCTAGCGCTGCTGTGTGGTAGTGTCTAGACATAGTGCATAATAAACAGATCGTTTGGCATTTGCTCGGCATCTGAAACAGCAAGAACAACAGCGTTCGCAACAACAACAACAAAAATCGCATCACTAACATAAGATTAACAACAACGTCCAACGCTTTTCGACCTTCATACCAGAAACATAAGTCCGGTCGCCAAAACTCTTTCACTTGAATTGGGAGATAAATCTATACTAGTTTGGAGTGCGCTGAGTGTGAATGTTGAGTCTTACGGTTCCGGTCCAATAGCGGCAACGGCAAGATGCTTCCGCTTCAGCTGTAACAGCTGCTGCTTCTTCTACGATATATACGGCCATATCTAAGCGCCATAGGCGCAGCTGCAGGGCTTCGGGACAGGGGGGCGGGGGAAGTGTTTCGTCGGAGGAATGAGTCTCCGTATCCAATCAGATTCACTCAGTCCCAACCCTCCCGCCCCCCCCCTCGCTCCCTACAGACACACCCTCCGTCCTGTATGTCCTCTCTCTCTCGCGCTTTCCCGCCCCCTCTCGCTCTCTAATTTAGTCACTTGCCCACTCTCTTCCACCTCAGACACCTTTGAGCGCCTGTGTTTATCTTCCTCTTCCTTTGTTCTTTCGCGCTCGTCCCACCTTAGCACTTCGCGTATTACCGTGCCGATGACATGCTGGTGATGATCGTGATGAGGATGATGATTAATGATAGGGGCTGCCGCAACATTGGCGGCAACGGGCTACACCAGCTATAGAGCACGAATCGCGACAAGAATATGTATATGGGGCCGGTGTGCTTGCCGGGGTCTCGGCTGCACTCGCGGGCGTGCACCTGCGTTACGCACTGGTCTGGTAGAAGAAAGAGACTGGTTTTCTGAACTCGTCCCATACTAGCAGCAACAGCAGCGGTGTTCTACGGACACTTCCACCCAGTCGTATGCTGTACGTGAGTGTGTCACGCCGTGCTCCGCATGCATCGCTCGGCACCCCCACCCAAATAAAGAGAACGCTCTCATGCTTAGCTCGTGCTATGACGTGGATTCCCTCTAATTGGCCCGGTGCCGACTAGGGTCGCAAGGGACGCAGCTTTCGCAGCTGCGTGCAGGTTCGTGCTCAGTCAGCGTGCGGTGCTCGTGCCGACTACATGTTGCGTGCCGGCTACATGTCACGTTGCCTACTGTCTAACACGCGTGCCATCCATGATCTCTCTCTATGTTCTCTGCAGGTGCTGGACTTTTAATCGTGTCGACTTTACCAGTGACATTTTTGTATATGTACGTGTTTGTGTGTTGCTCTCCGTTTATATACATATATGTATAGATTTATTTTTTGTTTGACATGTATACCTAAATACGCATGTCACTCTTTTACATACATACGAGGGCGGATCGAATAGTTCTAATACATATTTAGAAAAAAAACATTGTTTAGTTAATTATCCAAATGTAATTGTTCTCTTCGAAATAGCTCCTGCCCGCTGCAATGCACTTGTGCAACCTTCTTTTGCGCGCTTTTAGAATTAAGTTCAGTTGCTCTTGCGACTTTTTCTTTATCTTCTTTATTGTCTCTCTAAGCGTTGTCCCTTAAATCCTTTATCCGGATAAAGTCGGGATAAAGTCGCTCGCTGTCAGGTCCGGCGAATAAAGAGGTTGCAGAAGAACATACGAGGTGTGTTCAAAAAGTATCGCGACTTTTGTGTTTTTTTAAAAATTAGTCATTTATTAATGAATATCTATTTTGTCCCCTTCAAAGTAATCCCCATGAGATATTATACACTTGTGCCAACGGTTTTTCCAATCTTCGAAGCACTTCAAAAAACCATTTTTTTTATTTTGTTCAGCTCCTCCTTCGATGCCGTCTTTATCTCGTCAAGCGTAGCGTAACGTCGTCCTTTCATGGGCCTCTTCAGTTTAGGGAACAAGAAAAAGTCACAGGGAGCCAGATCTGGGGAATACGGTGGCTGCAGCATCATTAGTGTGTTGTTTTTGGCCAAAAACTCGCGCACAAGCAACGATGTGTGAGCAGGGGCGTTATCGTGGTGCAAAAGCCAATTTTTGTTCTTCCACAAATCCGGGCGTTTCTGGCGGATTGCTTCGCGCAAATTGCGCATAACTTGCAGGTAATATTCCTTATTGACCGTTCTATCCTGTGGCAAGAACTCATGATGCACCACGCCCCTGCAATCGAAGAAAACTGTCAGCAAAACTTTCACATTCGACCGAACTTGGCGCGCTTTTTTCGGTCTTGGTTCGTGCGGCAGCTTCCATTGAGATGATTGAGCTTTGGTTTCCACGTCATAACCATAAACCCATGATTCGTCACCAGTTATGACCCTCTGGAGCAAATTTGGGTCGTCGCGGACAGAGTCCAACATCTCATTAGCAATGTTCATGCGATGCTGTTTTTGGTCGCAATTGAGCAATTTTGGTACGAATTTCGCGGCGACCCGTCTCATGCCCAAATCATTGATAAAAATCGAATGGCACGAGCCAATCGATATGTTTAGGTTCTCAGCAACTTCTCTAACGGTGATTCGACGATTGGCCAATACCATTTTCTCCACTTCATTAATTTTTTCGTCTGTTGTTGAAGTGCTCGGGCGTCCGGCACGCTCTTCGTCGTTCACATCTTCTCGGCCTTCTGAGAACATTTTGTACCACCGATAAACGTTGCTTCGGTCCAAGGTAGCTTCTCCGTATGCCACAGTCAACATTCGGAATGCATCCGCGCACTTAATTTCGTTTTTCACACAAAATTTGATACAGGTTCTTTGATCCATTTTTTTGAATAGGTAAAAATCGAAGACGATCCAAAACACGTGCAAGCAAAGCAGCTGTCAACAATTAAGTGAACATTCAAAATGGCCGAGCTTGTCGGCATAAGTGAGAGACATGAGTACCAACATAACGCCACAAAAAATCGAAATTCGAATATACGTAACCCGCAAAAATTCAAAAGTCGCGATACACACCTCGTATTTGAACACACCTCGTATATCGATTTTTTCACCAAATAATCCGAAATTGCTAACGATGTACTCGTAAACGGCGGTGCGTTGTCGTGTTAGAGGATCCAAGAGTTGTTTGCCCAGAGTTCAGGCCTCTAGCGTGGGATGTTTCTCGCGTAATCTTTGCGCAAGTCTTCTTAACCATAGATCCAAGTGACAAACATTCGTGAAAGATAGTTGCCTTGTAGTCGAAGAAGACAGTCAAAAAGACGTTGGTGTTAGATGTACTCTGCCTAAATTCTTTTTCGATTGTCTCTCTCCTCGAAAGCACAACTGGGAGGATTGGGCTTTGGTCTCGATGTCGTAATCACAGAGCCGTGGCTCGTCTCCTGTAATCACTCTTCGAAGCAATCCAGGGTTTCCCCTGGAAAAAGTTAACGTTTTTGGAACGAACTTCGCTGCCAGTCTTTTGAAGCATAAACTATCGATCAAGACTGTTACAACTTATCTATAGAGTATCTCCAATTGCTTAGCTCAGGGAAATTCCTGACAGTATTTCGGCAATTAGTAAGTACAATATCACGATATCTTCTGTTATTGACGTGTAGGGTCTTTCCGAGCAGGTATATTCACGTCCGTCGCAAAATCGACGGTAGCATGACGTCCCGAAACACTGTGTATACCACAGTGTTTCGGGACACTGCTTGGTCGCCATAAGCAGTTTGCAACATTTCCATCACTTTAGAAGATACAATTTGATTTTGAACGCAGATATTGATGCAAAATAGATGCTCCTCCATTTTCGGCTCTTCATAATTCGCCGAACCTCGTTTTCTCTACATTTTTGAACCAAGCACAAGCAATCAACGCGTGACATTTCGCCTGTGTGCAGGTGATTATCTAACGACAAGATTCAAAGAACTAGAACTTGCGGATCGGCTTTCGTATATATATATATATATATATATATATATATATATATATATATATATATTAAATAATGATTCATCGTTCACGGACGTGTAATTAGTACATCGGATCACTGGCTGGATTTGGCGAATTGTGGAAAAGTTTCCAAGAGATTCACAAGTGCCCTTACCGTGGAATGCTCTGTGTTGGCGTTTGTGTGTGCATGCCAATGTGTATATGTGCATTAGTATTCTCTGACACCTGGTCCCTTTCTCTCCCTCTCTGCCCTTCACGCAGTGTGACTCACGCAGCAGACGGTGTTGCTGGTGTCGACTGCGAAAATAACAACGCCCTCGGCAACACAGATATGTGCGGCCAACGAACCAAGCTGTACGGACCGGATTGATCGGCAAGCGAACCTGTGGGAAAATCTTTGTTTAATTTCGGAAGAACACTTGCGAACTGCGGAGAGGCAATTTACAAGTGCAGTCGATTGAATCGACTTTTCTTCAAGCGTGCCCGCTCAAAAAGCAAGTTAGACACTTTTAAACGCTTTGTCAAAACTGGCTGAAACACATAACGTTAAGTCCGTGGGGATAGGCAAATACGGGTTTATTATGTATATGCAGGTTGGCGACAGGAACTTTTCGGACGATGCTGCGGGAATGCGATATGTGAGACCGTGCAGTTCTGCAATTGCTGCAAATGACGCTGCTTTTACTGACGCTGGTTTTCACGAGTGTTGTTTCGGTATCGTCATTCTTGTTCCTAGTATTGCGCATTAAAACAAATATTTGTTGTTGATTTTGCTGCCGTAGTTACTACTCATATGCTTACGTCTGTAATCACGCTATAGTGACAATCATTCTACGTTCTGGTATACGCTTAGTATGCCTTGCAAGCTAGTAACGATGCACGTTATCGTATCTTCGCATTTGCCTACGTTGCAAATCATGCCATAACTGTCGACCGTAGAGAGGAAACCCATTTGCATCGGCCCGGCAAAAATTAAAATAGATACGCTATAATGATTCTCTGTCATTTCGATGGTCAACTAACTACAACACAGTACATATTCAACGCTCAAAACTCAATGCGCTTATAATATCTCATTGCCTTACTTTGACTAACGCACGCTTCTATGCATCCAGGACGCAAGCTCCTCCCAGATCTGCGCGCAACCTCTTCTTTGACAATATTCAAACAAAATGCTAAGCAATACTATTTAGGTACCGTACTCTACTATAAGCCAAATACGATAATAATCATAATGACAATAAATACAATTATAAGAAGACATGCAATATAAACACTCCATACTAGGTTTGAGATGTCTTTGAGGAGCTGTGAACCTCTGTACAAATGCAAACCACTCATGAGGATAATAAAACCTATCTATCTAGTTGTTCACTTCCTCCGCGCCCACACCCCGCCCACCCGTCCGTTTGCCCGCCGTCCTCGTTGTCCGATTTCTCTCGATCGCGCTGATCTATTGTCTCCGCTGTCCGGGACGATTACAGACGCCATCACGATACGACGGTTGAGCAGTGGCCTGTCTCTGCAGGCCCTTTTTCCTTCGCCGACGACGCGACCTCCATCACCTCCTGAAGGTCGCCCTCATGGCCACTCGCAGCAGCACCACCAGCATCAGCGGCACCACGAACATCGTCATGCGCCTCTCGCGTCAACGCCCTCTGGCGGCAGCGCGGCATCGTCAAACGACCACCACCGTCCATGTGTCACGACGCTGTCGTCACTCTCGTCCACGCTTTCGGCAGCAGCGAGTCATGGCTCGGGTTCGCCGACGCCTTCACCGACGCCATCGGGCCACAGCCTGCTATCGGTCATGTCATCGGCGAGCTCCCGAAGGAGCTCGTTTAGCGTTGCACCGCCGCCGCCCGAGGATATGACGTTTCTGAGCCAGGAAGACGCGGTCAGTCTCGACGCCGACTTACTCGACGAATACGGATTCACTCACGGTGAGCGACGACTGTCTGCGCTGCCACAACTACGGCGGCTATGGCATGTTCATAGGATTATATATATATATATATATATATATATATATATATATATATATATATATATATATATATTAATAAATATATATATATATATATATTAATAAATATATATATATATATATATATATATATAGGGTTGTCAGTTTTCTGCGATTGGTATGACGAAAGATAGCGGTTACGCTCGCTCACTCGCTCTAACTCGCTCACTCGCTCTAACTCGCTGACTCGCTCTAACTCGCTCACTTGCTCTAACTCGCTCACTCGCTCTGACTCGCCCACTCACTCTCTCGCTCTAACTCGCTCACTCACTGTCTTGCTCTAACTCGCTCACTCACTGTCTCGCTCTAACTCGCTCACTCACTGTCTCGCTCTAACTCGCTCACTCACTGTCTCGCTCTCACTCGGTCACTCGCTCTGACTCGCTTGCTCGCTGTCTCGCTCTAACTCACTGTCTCGCTCCAACTCGCTCACTCGCTCTGACTCGCTCACTCACTGTTTTGCTCTAACTCGCTCACTCACTGTCTGGCTCTAACTCGCTCACTCACTGTCTCGCTCTCACTCGGTCACTCGCTATAACTCGCTTGCTCGCTGTCTCGCTTTAACTCACTGTCTCGCTCTAACTCGCTCAGTCGCTCTGACTCGCTCACTCAGTGTCTCGCTCTAACTCGCCCACTCAGTGTCTCGCTCTAACTCGCCCACTCAGTGTCTCGCTCTAACTCGCCCACTCAGTGTCTCGCTCTAACTCGCCCATTCGCTCTGACTCGCTCACTCACTGTCTCGCTCTGACTCGCTCACTCACTGTCTCGCTCTGACTCGCTCACTCACTGTCTCGCTCTAACTCGCTCACTCGCTCTGATTCGCTCGCTCACTGTCTCGCTCTAACTCGCTCGCTCACTGTCTCGCTCACTCGCTCGCTCACTCGCTCTAGCTCGCTTACTCGCTCTGACTCGCTCGCTCACTGTCTCGCTCTAACTCGCTCACTCGCTCTGACTCGCTCGCTCACTGTCTCGCTCTAACTCGCTCACTCACTGTCTCGCTTTAACTCGCTCGCTCGCTGTCTCGCTCTAACTCGCTCACTCGCTCTGACTCGCTCACCCACTGTCTCGCTCTAACTCGCTCACTCACTGTCTCGCTCTCACTCGCTCACTCGCTCTGACTCCCTCACTCACTGTCTCGCTCTAACTCGCTCAGTCACTGTCTCGCTCTAACTCGCTCACCCACTGTCTCGCTCTAACTCGCTCACTCACTGTCTCGCTCCCACTCGCTCACTCGCTTTGACTCCCTCACTCACTGTCTCGCTCTAACTCGCTCACTCACTGTCTCGCTCTAACTCGCTCTCTCGCTCTAACTCGCTGACTCGCTCTAACTCGCTGACTCGCTCTAACTCGCTGACTCGCTCTAACTCGCTGACTCGCTCTAACTCGCTGACTCGCTCTAACTCGCTGACTTGCTCTAACTCGCTCACTCGGTCTGACTCGCTCACTCACTGTCTCGCTCTCACTCGCTCACTTGCTTTAACTCGCTCACTCGCTCTGACTCGCTCACTCACTGTCTCGCTCTAACTCGCCCACTCGCTCTGACTCGCCCACTCGCTCTGACTCGCTCACTCGCTCTGACTCGCTCTGACTCGCTCACTCGCTCTGACTCGCTCACTCGCTCTGACTCGCTCACTCGCTCTGACTCGCTCACTCACTGTCTCGCTCACTCACTGTCTCGCTCTAACTCGCTCACTCGCTTTAACTCGCTCACTCGCTCTGACTCGCTCACTCACTGTCTCGCTCTCACTCGCTCTGACTCGCTCACTCACTGTCTCGCTCACACTCGCTCTGACTCGCTCACTCACTGTCTCGCTCTCACTCGCTCTGACTCGCTCACTCACGGTCTCGCTCTAACTCGCTCACTCACTGTCTCGCTCTCACTCGCTCACTCGCTCTGACTTGCTTACTCGCTCTAACTCGCCCACTCGCTCTGACTCGCTTACTCACTGTCTCGCTCTAACTCGCTCTGACTCGCTCACTCGCTCTGACTCGCTCGCTCACTGTCTCGCCCTAACTCGCTCACTCGCTCTAACTCGCTTACTCGCTCTGACTCGCTCACTCACTGACTCTCTCTAACTCGTTCTAACTCGCTCGCTGTCTCGCTCTAACTCGCTCACTCACTGTCTCGCTCTAACTCGCTCACTCGCTCGCTCGCTGTCTTGCCCTAACTCGCTCACTCGCTCTAACTCGCTTACTCGCTCTGACTCGCTCACTCACTGACTCTCTCTAACTCGTTCTAACTCGCTCGCTGTCTCGCTCTAACTCGCTCACTCGCTCTAACTCGCTCACTCACTGTCTCGCTCTAACTCGCTCACTCGCTCGCTCGCTGTCTCGCTCTAACTCGCTCACTCGCTTGCTCGCTCACTCGCCATAACTCGCTCACCCGCTCTAACTCGCTCACTCGCTCTGACTCGCTTGCTCACTCGATTTAACTCGCTCACTCGCTCTGACTCGCTCACTCGCTCTAACTCGCTCACTCGCTCTGACTCGCTCACTCGCTCGCTCACTGTCTCGCTCTAACTCGCTCACTCGCTCTGACTCGCTCGCTCACTGTCTCGCTCTAACTCGCTTACTCGCTCTGACTCGCTCACTCACTGACTCTCTCTAACTCGTTCTAACTCGCTCGCTGTCTCGCGCTAACTCGCTCACTCGCTCTAACTCGCTCACTCGCTCTAACTCGCTCACTCGCTCTAACTCGCTCACTCGCTCGCTCACTGTCTCGCTCTAACTCGCTCACTCGCTCTGACTCGCTCGCTCACTGTCTCGCTCTAACTCGCTTACTCGCTCTGACTCGCTCACTCACTGTCTCGCTCTAACTCGCTCACTCGCTCTGACTCGATCACTCACTGTCTCACTCTAACTCTCTCGCTCACTGTCTCGCCCTAACTCGCTCATTCGCTCTAACTCTCTCGCTCACTGTCTCGCCCAAACTCGCTCACTCGCTCTAACTCGCTCACTCGCTTTAACTCGCTTACTCGCTCTGACTCGCTCACTCACTGTCTCGCTCTAACTCGCTCTAACTAGCTCACTCGCTCACTCACTGTCTCGCTCTAACTCGCTCACGCGCTCTGACTCGCTCGCTCACTGTCTCGCTCTAACTCGCTCACTCGCTCTGACTCGCTCGCTCACTGTCTCGCTCTAACTCGCTCACTGTCTCGCTCTAACTCGCTCTAACTCGCTCACTCACTGTCTCGCTCTAACTCGCTCATACGCTCTAACTCGCTTACTCGCTCTGACTCGCTCACTCACTGTCTCGCTCTAACTCGCTCACTCGCTCTGACTCGCTCTGACTCGATCACTCACTGTCTCACTCTAACTCTCTCGCTTACTGTCTCGCTCTAACTCGCTCACTCGCTCTAACTCGCTCACTCGCTCTAACTCGCTCACTCGCTTTAACTCGCTTACTCGCTCTGACTCGCTCACTCACTGTCTCGCTCTAACTCGCTCACTCGCTCTAACTCGCTCACTCGCTCTGACTCGCTCACTTACTGTCTCGCTCTAACTCGCTCACTCGCTCACTCGCTCTAACTCGCTCACTCACTGTCTCGCTCTAACTCGCTCATACGCTCTAACTCGCTTACTCGCTCTGACTCGCTCACTCACTGTCTCGCTCTAACTTGCTCACTCGCTCTGACTCGCTCACTCGCTCTAACTCGCTCACTCGCTTTAACTCGCTTACTCGCTCTGATTCGCTTACTCACTGTCTCGCTCTAACTCGCTCGCTCGCTCTGACTCGCTCACTCACTGTCTCGCTCTAACTCGCTCACTCGCTCACTCACTGTATCGCTCTAACTCGCTCTCTCGCTCTAACTCGCTATCTCGCTCTAACTCGCTCTCTCGCTCTAACTCGCTCTCTCGCTCTAACTCGCTCACTCGCTCTCACTCGCTCACTCACTGTCTGGCTCTCACTCGCCCACTCGTTCTAACTCGCTCACTCACTGTCTCGCTCTAACTCGCTCACTCGCTCTGACTCGCTCACCCACTGTCTCGCTCTAACTCGCTCACTCACTGTCTCGCTCTCACTCGCTCTGACTCGCTCACTCGCTCTGACTCGCTCACCCACTGTCTCGCTCTAACTCGCTCACTCACTGTCTCGCTCTCACTCGCTCTGACTCGCTCACTCGCTCTGACTCGCTCACTCGCTCTAACTCGCTCACTCGCTCTAACTCGCTGACTCGCTCTAACTCGCTCACTCGCTCTAACTCGATTACTCGCTCTGACTCGCTCACTCACTGTCTCGCTCTAACTCGCCCACTCGCTCTGACTCGTTCACTCACTATCTCGCTCTAACTCGCTCACTCACTGTCTCGCTCTAACTCGCTCACTCGCTCTGACTCGCTCGCTCACTGTCTCGCTCTAACTCGCTCGCTCACTGTCTCGCCCTAACTCGCTCACTCGCTCTAACTCGCTCTGACTCGCTCACTCACTGCCTCGCTCTAACTCGCTCACTCGCTCTAACTCGCCCACTCGCTCTGACTCGCTCACTCACTGTCTCGCGCCTAACTCGCTCTGACTCGCTCACTCACTGTCTCGCTCTAACTCGCTCACTCGCTCTAACTCGCTGCGACTCGCTCGCTCACTGTCTCGCTCTAACATGTATGACAAGGTATGACATACGTATCGACATATGTTGGATTTTGTATTTTGTTGAATATTTGTTTGCACAAGAGTGCTAATCGAAATGTTTCGAAATAACATATGTTGTTGTTGCGCATTGT
Organism: Dermanyssus gallinae; assembly: GCA_003439945.1. Lineage (NCBI taxonomy): Eukaryota > Metazoa > Arthropoda > Arachnida > Mesostigmata > Dermanyssidae > Dermanyssus > Dermanyssus gallinae. The sequence continues at coordinate 509,529 of QVRM01002216.1, forward strand.
TGCAATATATGTTCTTGTTGTTGTTGCGCATTGTTGTTTTTGTTGTTGCTACTGCTGTTCCTACCGCACTTGTTTCCGTTGATTTGATGTCGGTTTGTTTGTTGTTGGTTGTTATTGCTGTTGTTCTTGCATGCGCTGTGGCGTGGATGGAGGACTGTGTGTAGACCAGGTGTTGGAACTGTCTGGTCTGGCCGTAGCGACGGCCATCGCCAAGGCTTACCCGCTGCCTACGGTTGGACACACGAAGGGGCATCATGCCCCATCAACGCTCAAAGTATTGATCTGCGCCGGACCAGGCAATAATGGAGGTGACGGAATTGCAGCTGCGAGGTACGCATCATTCGAGGGTGTGAGGGACCGGACAGGGGCTAGTGTTATCTGTTATGAAAAAAACTTGTTTTACAAACGACTCTTATACTACTTCTACTTCTTTCTGGCTGCGTGCTGTTCACTTTGAACGTCGTATCGACTGTTGACGAAACGTTTCGAAAGCCGGCTAATTGTTGTATCCATCTAACAAAAGCTACATACGTGTACGTAATTAGAACGTTGCACTGTTTTTTATTCAATTTCTAGCGTCTAGTATCAGATGAGTTGTTGTGGTTGTTCTCGCTGCCGGAGTCGCAGAGTTTCTAAATGCTGTAAACTCCAATCTGCGTTGTTACAAGCCCGCTTACAATGCGTAAACGGGCCTAAAGACCCGGAGTTTTAGTATGTATTGCATCTGTGTCAATGATGCGATCGCAATATCGTAGATTTATATATAGTTTACGCTGATTATTATGCGCATATATATGCCGCTGAATATTATGCGCATATATATATATGACGCTGAATATTATGCGCATATATCGCCGTTTATGGGAGCAGATGTAGTAGATTTTGTCATTCCACTGAGAATTAAATCCAATGACTAAGCTTTAAGTACCACATTTTTGAAGACTACTTTGATCTGAGAGGTTTAAACCGTCGCTAGAGTATTTCCTTTATCCGTAGGCCATTAGCCAAATAATAGTCGAAGGTGAGGGCCATTTTCGGCTATTATTCGGCAAAATACAAAAACAAATTGCTCCCAAAGGTGCTTAGTTTATTCAGAAGACGCTCTGCTGAAGGAATGATTTTGTCAAGAGTGTCACGCAAGTGACGTGGCCGCGGAGCGTTCAAAGCGAGCTTAACTGCGAAGGGCAATAAGAAGATACTGGTCTTAAAATCAGCAAAGCTGGCACGTTCTAGCAGCTTCCAACTGTAGGCTGCAAAATGAGTTCTAAGCGCTTCCAGCAAACGATTGAAGCCGGGAGGTGTTTACTCGTTAGTTCACGTTTGATGTCGAAGTCATAGAGTGCCAATGCGTTTGATGAGCACAGAGCCCGTGCGGCAGAACGAATGCCACCTTTGCCTAATGTAGATATTCATTTAAGTTGCTGAACTTTCCGCAAGAATAGGTGCTCTTTGAAGAGTTATTCTCGTCAACTCCTAAAGTCCTGCGAGCGTTGGTAGAGCTGTAGCAAATTGTGGAATAGCAAAGGGATAGAGATAATTTCGGCGAAGTATTTTTGCGTTTCACCTGCGTTTGGGTTAATATAATTCCTCAAACGTTTAGGTTCATATACCCCCCCCCCCCCATTAACATGCGCATGCAAGCAACCAATGCTCACTCTAATGAGACCGATAATGCTGCCCCTGAATGCCGGTTCTCTTGTGTTGTAATACGCGCGTTTGCTTCTGGCAGGCGCGTTCGGAGCTCTCCATATATTTTCATGTAAGATCATAAAGCTTTTGGTTCGTCTGGGCATTGTAAAATTTGGTGAAGTATCCTGTGAATGCTTTACCGCCGTAAGGTTTTGTGGCACAACAGTGGCGACAAGGATTGACAGATTTTGGGTGGAAATCCAACCTGTAATATAGAGTAGCTGGCGATGCCGGCCTAGAGGTATAATATGATTCCGTGTAGCAGCTGCTTATTAAAGCAAAACATACTCCTAACTAAGAAGCTAAGCAAGTGAAACCAAAGATTCTCTCAGAGCAACTTTTTTCAAAATCTGATTTGTTGCCTTATGGTATATGCTATGATTACATATTTTAGATTAATGCAAACAAATAGTTTAGACTACAGCGGAGATTAGCGTAGCAAAGAGAAGGGGAATCAAATAGAACAAATTAAAATATAAATGTATTATAATCTGCAGGCAATACTACGATACAGAACAGACAGATATTTAAAAGCTATTACAAACATAAGTACTAGGCAATTAGAAAACTACACACATAATCAAGATCTAGCTAAGAAGCGAAAGACGTGGCAAAATTAAAACGATACAGACTGCGAGGTTTTGAGTTATGACTACGTTTACCCTGAAATTGGACCGTTCAATGCTACGAAATTGTAACTTCTAACGAGTCTTCAAAGCCCTGTATGGAGGAAACGCAGTTGGCCGGCGAAGAGCTTGACACTGCTTAGCATCTGCAAGTCCGGTGCAAATTTATTTGCAGATATAGCGGTTGCCATTGCCTTGAAGTTTGTCAATCTTTAAAATGTAACCAAGGCGCGTAAAAGCTGTAATAGTCAGCTGTTCACGGCCGCTGTGTTAACGTATTTTGTTGCGCTCCGTGTTTCACTGGTGGTTGTGCGGCGTGTGAATTTCTACCGCGACGAACCGAGTGCAATTCCTGGAACTTCCTGGATGTCTTCCACAGTTCCTCACTGTCTTGGCAAACGGAATTTTTCTACTTCACAGTTCCTTACTACCTTAGAAAACGCAATTTTCAACTTCCGTAAGTGGACGTTCTACGGTCCAAAACAACTGATCAAGTATAGTTAAACAGAGTGGCATCATTTCAACACAACAGTACAACCCGTAACGTTGCTGGTGGTTATGGCGAATGTCCACGTGTGTGAATCACGTAGTCCACTTTTGACCACCACCTACAGTACAATCCAGTTAAGAGCCGGCTAGTCGCTAGATGTCGCCGTTAACAAACGAAAACTACAGAAGCGCAGCGATTGTGCACTGGACTACCGTGTAATGCGTCGCGTGTTAAAATCCCGTACTTGTTCTTCTTTTCAAAAAAAAAACATGCATTAAGTTACTACGACAGCAGCCAACAGTGGTTAAAATAGCAAATGCAGCAAGAAAAGCTCTCATAGATAAGAACACCGGGCAAGCCCCGACCCATATAACTTTGGATTGCATCGGGTGCAACCTTTTGTACATGGGGCTGGTGTATACTGCGTGTGGGCTGGTCCTGCTATTTTCACGCGCAGTGCCAATCAGCCGCCAGCGAGACCCTCGCACAACAAAATCCTGATGGGAACAGATGTGCCCTCTGCCGTGTCAGTGACCCACCAGGCGACAGCTTCTTACCTCAGGGTCATTTGGCGTTCAAATGCTTGGCGAACCGGCTGATTGCCGATGTACTCGCAATATTGGTCCAAGGGAGCAAGCATCCTTATCGAAAGAGAGCTGGTTGACTTGCGCAGGAGAGTTCACGGCCAGCCGTAGTCTTAAGTCGGGGTGCAGACGTCGCTCGCCGCTAATGGTGTGAGTGCGGAAGGGCCTTCCCAGAGGACAAGGAAAAGAGCTTCACACTTCGGCAATTCTTTAGTAATGAAGCTTCGAGGTCCGTTACGCGTCCAGCTGTCTAATAAACAACAGCTTACAGTGATTAATCTGCATCACAGAACAGGGTTAGAAATTAAATATGCATAAGGCTGCGAAAAATACTGACAAACACCTGATACTATATTTGGAGTTATCTTCTACCCAGAGCCCAGTGATGACTGTTTGGACTTTAGAAAGGACGAACTTCTTTCTAGGATAGCGTACGTTTCTATAAGACCGGATTAATGTGTCGGGGATTGCAAATTAACGGTTTAATCAGTCCCGGTGCTACACAAAGAGTGCAACGCAATCAATAATGCAATTAAAGTGATCTGCGACAAAGGCTTGGTTATATATCAGCCTCTTACGAGGGCTCAGAAATTAATTTTAAAGGCGGCAACCGAGGCCAAGGAAAAACCCGGGACAACTCGGCACGACGTTTCGACCAGTCCAACAGACGCAGCTATCGGTCAAATCGTTCTGGAGGCCAACCGCTCAATTAAACTTTGTGCCAGTAGAATTGTGAGCGAATACAGACAGTGCTTCCGGTCATCCCAAACAGCGACCTTGCAGGTTACGATTTTGCCCGTTTACCAGAGACGTGCACTACTGAGCGTTTTGATTGATGTTAATGTATACTACTCGCATCACTGCCCAGGTCTAAGAGCCTCACACCTCCTCGCTCGGCCAATTAGAGAAGTCTTTCTGCTGGTCGGCTCCCGACTCAAACAGACGAGGTCCTTCTGGCCGAAGACAACACCATCGATATACTCGCTTACTAGGGTTCTGAGGGAGACATCGAATACGGCAGACATGCGATTGGCCTTGTAACGTTAGATGATTCTAAATAACTTTCCAACATATTCAGACCTGTATAGAATCTCCTAAAGTGTTAGTTATTTGGCGGATACATCAGAAACCGAATATTATTATTATTATTAGAGTGGTCAGCGACACTCGAGCAATAATAATAATATTGTAGACGTTATATAATTAATATATTAGTTATTGTGATACATGTACATCATGATAATAATAAACCCCTGTTTTCCCGCCAAAAAAATATTATTATTAAAAAAAATATTATTTTTATATGCCGTAGTAACCTTAACGTGCATTATCATGCCGCTGACCCTTTAGGCATTTGAAGTGGTTTGGCTACGAACCGTGTATCTTCAGTCCGATGACACCAACGAAGCCCCTATTCACGGCTCTGCGGCGGCAGTGTGAAGAGCTGGGCATTTCCTTCTTGAGTTTCCTTCCCGAACCGTCGCTTGTCGACACCAACTTTGCTCTCGTTGTCGATGCGCTGTTTGGAAGCGGCTTCAAACCGCCCGTGAAGCCCGAGTTCGTTGAAGTCTTGCAGAAGATGTGCAAGTTTAAGGTATGTACGCGCACAGACATAGGCGTCATTAGCAACGATGTCTTCGGTGTCGATATGGCAATGCACGACATTTCTAAACGTATCGGGACACGTGCACGCATGTCACATATATATATATATATATATATATATATATATATATAGCTGTCCTTGGTAGAAACTTTTTGAACCGTGTGACTACATAAACCGTACTAACGCTGCTTTGCTAGCCATTATTTTTAAGCCTGAATAGTTGAAGATGATAACCTTTACTTTCTTAGCCATGTTAATCAAGTTGTACATGCTGTTGAGTTAAACAAGCGTACTGATATTTATTTTTTACTAATGGTAATAATTAGAAGGTGTGATATATGTTTATATTAAAACTGGTATACATATTTACATTATTATAAGATGTAGAGACTAGAATTACAAGTATTTGTATCCACCTACCACATATTAATTAATAGCGCTCACTTTAGTTAACTCCATATAGTTTCCCTACAGACTAATATATAAATTGTCTTAAAATTCTTCTCTCAACCGGATGTGATCTCACGGATGCGCAAAACAACCAGTCCAGAAAATATATTGTAAGCTTCCGGTACTTCCGTTCCCCCATGCTCCGCCACTCATCTGACTCGGCTGTACTGTAATAAAAGTATAACAACCGTGCATACACGAGAGACTGCCATATCTCAGTTTAGGCTGTTACCTGGGCGGCCTTAACGGAATAGAGTCAATATGTCGGGTCGCACCTCTCTTGATATTACCACAGAGTTTAGTCAGCGTAGCAAGCATACTAGGACCTTAAGGTGATCGTGCGTTTTCGCAATAAAATGGCTAACAGATCGGACTGTCTGTCTCGATAACCGATCTTATGCGAAACAAGTTGGTATTCTCCATCCAGTGCCATGCTGAGGCGAGGACAGAACATACACGCCTTACAAAAAAAGAATATTGTGCTCTTTCAATTACAATCTACACCTCAAGTGCCTACTACTACTGACACAGTAGGTACGCTTTTTATATGCATAACTCGTTACGAAAGGACACTCTTCTTAGAGTAGATCCACTTAGCTTTAGAAATTTGTTTCAATATCATCCCATACGGCTAATGGCAAACGGGTTGGATTGGTGGACTTAGTAGGATCTAGGACTAGCTGTTTGCGCTGGATTTACATCAATAGAGCCGATGATTTTGGTCTGTTAATCAAATTACAGGTGCCCATTGTCAGTGTTGACCTCCCGTCAGGATGGGACGTCGAGATGGGACCACATCAAGACTCAATCAGGCCCGCAATGATCATCTCGTTGGTGGCACCAAAAAAGGGCGTTCAGCACTTCAGGGGCAAGCATTTTCTTGGCGGGCGTTACGTGCCCAAGTCGCTGGCAGCCAAATACGACCTTCATGTACCCGCCTACCCCGGGACCGATCTTGTCGTGCCTATTGGATGAACTCCCATATATATAATTACTTATAACAGTGCCAGTAGCACGTGGTCTTGAAGTCTACTCTTACGACAGATAGTCGTTAGATGTGCAATGCTACAGGACACTCGTATACTAGTACATGTTATATAATCGATAATTAGCACTTAAAAGGTGGCTCGACTTTGGAAGGCCTCTCTAGTCATGTGGCTAGTAAAACCAATGGTAAAATCTAAAGTAGTGGAAAACATAGGAATACTGAGAGGAGTGAATCGGTCGACACTTAGTGCAACTCAGCTCTATGTTACTATGAGAATTGCGTGAACAGCGGCGTTTGCTAGATTAAAATTAAATCGTGTGTACAAGGGTTATAGTGAAGGCTTCAATGAAGATCAACAGATCAGACCGCTGTCACAGTGACGCCTAGTGTGCTAAATTCACATAAATGTTTATCCGTTTAAAATACAAACTAAATACACTTTCAAGTGGTCGTCGACTCGGTGTTTTCAGTTTAGCGTCGGCTTACTTATGCATATAGCTCTAACGTAACGGTTGTATTCTCTACTACACATGCAGTCGGGCAGCCAAAATGTTATTTATTTAATTATTTAAAATGCATTATGTTTGGATATGTAAATACGAGCATAGTGGACAGCTAAAAAAGCAGCCAAAATGGTTTCAGTATTTTTTGCAGCTTCTAGTGCAATCTTAGCGATCCCATAGGGTGGGTATATTTAAGGATCACCTGACTAATAAGCTTTGCTAACTGACCGGTTAGTGGAATTACGGCATCATGTTTGCCACCCTTTTGGCCAGTAATAAATAGCGTATGTGCATAATTTAATGTTACTATGGCCTTATTCTGGTAAGCTGTTTTAATATAGAATAATTCAAAAAAATCATTCTGATGGGTAACCATTAGTAAACAAGAAATCTTCCGCCTATTTTCTAGCAAGCTATATATATATATATATATATATTGCAGTTTGGTTTTAAAAAGTTCAACTCCTATGACCACGCTAGTGGCTGCACATGTGTCACTGCGTGATTAGTGTAGAACTCATAAACCCACTAAAACTGGATTCCTCTCCACCCCTGGCCCAGTGTTACTTTGGCACTACTTCGGAGCCGCCAGAGAGGAGTCTCTGCCGTTCTCTTTTGCCCAGCTATATCCCTGCCTATCATTCGCATGTTTACCTGCGGTTGGATAAGATTTTGTCATATCGTAAACCGTCATGGAAGAGTGCGTCGAGATTATGAGCGCCCAACTGCATTCCCCCTCGTATCCTCGTCTCGACCATTCCCCCCGGGAAAGCCGTTTAAACCTCTTCTGCCTGGCCGCTTCCTTGGCGGTCCCATGCCTCTGCCAAAGTTATCATGTCAACGACTACCCCTAATGGGATAACCCCTTAAAGTGATTGATGCTGCGTCCCTCGCTTTCCTCAGAGCACCACACTGCGGAACAGTATGCTCCTTATTATTCGCCTGTCCGGAGTCACATATTATGCAGGTGTCGCTGTTAGCATTCTTAATCCCTGACCCCTAGAACTGGCTGTGTCCGGTTAGTACCTGAGGCTTCCAGTAGGAAAGTTTTCCGTTTTGGCGGTCGTATCACACACCCTGAGGTCCGAATCAGATTCTTGGTCCACCTCGCTGTGGTCATACCAGTTCTTACCTGCGCCTATTCCTTCTGGCAGGCAGATATCGTGGTACTGCTGGCTCTGACGTGATCCACATCTTTATTTAGATAAATTTTACTTCTTTTAGTCGCTAGGTAGTCCCATGGCAGTATTTTGGCTAGGACCTTAGAGCTACCCTATTCTTCGCCATTTGCAATGCTATGCCCCGAACTAAGGCGTGGCAACCGATCGTCCTCTTTCTCCCTGTCAGGTACAATCGTCTTTGTGTTGTCAGGCGCGTACGTTAAATACGCTAACGCGTCCACCCATGCGGGAGATCTCAGGTCTCGAGCGCCCCGTCATAAGCTATATTCCAAAGCACGGGTCCTTACGTCTGGCCCTGTAGGACTCCAGCGGTAACCTCGTACCCCTGCAACCAGAGGCCCTCGGAAAAAGTGCCGTCCTCTGTCGCCATCAGTCGCTGACTTAATTTATCAGTTTGGGGCCAGATACACTGAAGACCAGAACGAATAAAAAATACTAAGCAAGGCACAGAGGGTGCTCGCCATAAGGGTAACGATATCCACAGACGTTGTGCTGGTGATTGTCTGCATGGTACCTTGACTGAAACAGATAGGACAGAACATTTTTTATAATGGGATCAGGCACTTAGCAAGGACGTTGCAGGCCGATGACGCTGATCACACGCTTTTCGCATGCAGGACTCCCGACGGCCCGATCAACACTAGATATGCAAAACAGCACAACGAGGGATTTGCTCTCAGGGATGCTCAGCTCGAAAAAGAGTTTGGACTGGGCTCTGATTTTTTGGAGGTCGTTATGTGAGCAAATACATAAATAAGGAAAACAGGCTAGTAGGTTGGAGACTGAAAGCTAGACCAGCGGCTCGCTGCGTGCACTTAAGTTTATACCACAAATGTCCCGGTAATCTAGGTTAGGAGACCACCAGAGTGTTAGTAGATTTTAGAGTCCACAGAAACCAGACCGGAAGAAGAGCGTTATGCATTTTCATTTAGGTTCTCTGTAAAAGGCCTTTTCTAAACTCACAAAAAATTGCCGCCCTGAATTGTTTGCTATCAATTTCGACAGAATTCATATAACAAGAAAGATCAGATTTGCGAAACATCCAAATAATCTACAGTCCTTTTGCGCCCACTTAGATATCTGTACCGTGCATAGCAGTACACTAAGCAGACTTCCCAGGCGTGGCGGGCATTAAAATCACAGCTAAAATGCGAGCTACTTTCTGTCACTAGCTAGGGTTCTCTGAATGGGCCACTGAGTTCGGTGTTATTCCACGTAACGCTATTTATATACATATATTTATGTACCAGGGACACTCTGTTGAACGTGGTTTTACCATGATAGCTCACCTGTCAGAATTCTCTGTGGAAGTCTTAAAACATGCAAGCATTAGGCACTGCTCCTAGGTTAGGCACTCCCCGTATACCCGTTCGCGTGATCGATAACAAGGATGCTAGGCTCTTCAACCTTTACAAGCTCTACACAAAACGCGCACCGCTACGTGTGTACATCGCAAAAGTTGGAACTGGCTGGAACGGACATATTTGTGTCAGGTACAAGAGTTAGGATCCGAGGGAACGATGGATGGACCATCAGGTGTAGACATAAACAAAACACAAATCGTTGGTTTGTTGTAACATAACGATCTGTAACAAGCTAACTTATACAGCGCTGAATTAGGAAATGTTCAGATATGGCAATTCCGGGTAGTCAACCACCGTTCTACTCACAGGTGTGCTTTATATCAAATTTATAACCGACTCTCTAGTAGAATGGTTTTTGACAGGCAGCCAGTGACGTTCTTTGGCGATAGAGTTCACGCTAGTACCACGCTAGAAAGTGCCACCCAGGTCGTTGTTTTTCTTGAGCTGACTTTATATATATATATATATATATATATATATATATATATATAAATCTCCGACGGATCGAGCTACTTCTGTTGATGTTCTGGTTCAAAACTAGAATTGATTCTCCCACAGACACCGATATGGAAAAACGGCGAACACGACTATGTCCGGGTCTCAACCTGCCATAGCTAACAAAATTAACCTTATTGTCTACAAATGCATTCGAGTATTTCTAACAGCTCCGATTGATCATTAGGGATAAACCCATATTTTTTAGAAGTGTGTACGATTGGCACGAAATATTTCAAACTATTCGAATATTTAAATCTGTACT
>QVRM01002217.1:0-36921 GCA_003439945.1 Dermanyssus gallinae
TAAAGCGTACGCAGCCCCTCCGGCATACGCCCATGCCTGCTTATGGCGCCCCGTATACGCGCCTCCGCCTGCGTACCCGCCGCCTCCGCCCGCATACGCACCCCCGCCACCGGCATACGCACCCCCGCCACCGGCATACGCACCCCCGCCACCGGCATACGCAACCCCAGCCACCTCCGCCTGCGTACGCACCTCCGCCGCCGGCATACGCACCCCCGCCACCTCTCCGCCTGCTTACGCGCCGGCCTCCGCCGGCCATACGCACCCGCGCCACCCTCCGCCTGCGTACCCGCCGCCTCCGCCGGCATACGCACCCCCGCCGCCTCCGCCGGCATACGCACCCCCGCCTGCCTCCGCCGGCATACGCTCCCCCCACCGCCCCCGCCGGCATACGGACCCCCCGCCTCCTCCACCACCGCCGCCTATGGCCTACAAAACCGCTGTACGATAAGGAAGAGTCCTACATGCTGGCTCCGTCCAGCTACGAATGTACGTTCCTATTCTCTATAAATACCCTACTTACCGCGCCTACCCCTCCAATTTCTTCACACACTAGGCCCTAGAATCAGACCGAATCACGAAATACTAACCTGTTCCACTTACCATCCTTACAGGGCCTCCTCCAGCCTACGCTCCGCCTCTCACCTCCACCCCCCGCCTGCATATGCGGCCGCTCTGCCTGCATATGCCCCGCCTCCACCTCCCGCCAGCATATGCCCACCTCCGCTCGCATATGCTCCACCTCCACCCCCGCCAGCATATGCTCCACCTCCACCCCCGCCAGCATATGCGCCACCTCCACCCCCACCAGCATATGCCCCACCCCCGCCTGCATATGCTCCGCCTCCACCTCCGCCTGCATATGCTCCGCCTCCACCCCCGCCTGCATATGCTCCGCCTCCACCCCCGCCTGCATACGCCCCACCTCCGCCGGCATATGCGCCACCTCCACCTCCGCCAGCATATGCGCCACCTCCGCCGCCGCCTGCATATGCCCCACCTCCGCCAGCATATGCGCCCCCTCCACCTCCACCTTCATATGCTCCACCTCCTCCTGCCTACGCTCCGCCACCGCCTCCGGAGCCGTATCCTGAGCCGGCAGAGCCTTATGAACCCCCTCCCCCTCCAGCGTACGCACCCCCACCTCCGCCTCCACCGCCGGCATACGGACCTCCTCCCCCGGCTCCAGCATACGCACCTCCGCCTCCGGCGTACGCCCCGCCACCCGCTGAACCTTACCCAGAGCCTGGCTATCCCGCCCCTTACGGCCCGGCTGCCGGTATGTACTAAATAAAACCAACGTACATGCTATTTGCGCACATATTTGGTCTTTCTTGAACAAGTGAGCAGCTATCTTCCTAGCCCTTAGTACGTATTTCGAGCAATTTTTACGTACGGGCATCGTAACGTAGTAGTGTAATTAAGCGGAGTGTTATTATTATTATTATTATTATTATGTAAAGCAGCGGTGTCCTTCGACGACGAATGCTTTTGCAGCTCGCACAGTTTGCGGCGTGGCACTCAATTTTTGCTACAACGACAGCTTTTCAGTATAGCGAGGTATGTATCCCATTTCAAATATTATACAAATATACTACTCGTATAATACTAGAAACAGAAGATTGCAATTGCGACTACTTGCATTGCGCAACAACTCTATTAGATTCGATCGTCGAAGGCACGCCCGGGCTATTTGAACCAGACTAACCCAGCAACTATTTCAGAAAACAACGTCGGCAACCCTTCCATAGCCGTATCGTACTCAATGCCCATTACGATACCAATCGCAAAAATGGTAACCGGCTATGGCAACGGCGGCTACGGTAAGAATACGGGCAGCCAAGTGGTGGAGACTAAGATCGAAGCCACCTACACAACGGTTGTAGGTCTTCAGCCGGCCGACCAGGCCCCAGACGCCATGCCTGCCTATAGTCCGCCGCCGTCTGCTCCGCCACCCCCTCCTCCGGCTGCCGCACCTCCGCCTCCACCTGTATACGCTCCACCTCCGCCCCCGCCTGCTTATGCCCCACGCACTAGTTCGTACTAAATAAAGGTCGAGCCACCCTGATCAAAAAGTAAACTAGCTCCACTCTTCGTTTGCTCATTGGCCGCTGCGCCACGTTTTTCGCCACTATACATTTACCAGAGGCGCGACTAATTAATTCTGCCGGTTATAGCCTGAGCTACCCACATACACGACACCAGGTTTTGACAGGAAACAACAAAGAAACATTTGTCAACTGCGCACGTTACTCGACTGACGTAAATCTCGATAACGATTCTCTTCAATAATTCACTCCCTCATCTAAAATACAATATAGAAGCCTATAAGAGCGGTTCTCAGACAAATATTGTTAACACAATAATATTATATGTTACTAGTACGGCATATCTTGGCAAATATCGAGGTTTGCTGTCGCTGGAACGACCAGGTGGCGAGCAGTTCGCAGCAGCTATTCGATTGATATTCACAGATATTAGATAGTAGTAATATGTTATATATTTAAACGCGATGCACTCGTGCGTCGACAAACGTTTGTTTTCAGTGCATCGCCTCGAAACGCCGTTAACGGCCTTTAGACCGTATGTTTAATATAACTGTTCCCGAGTCAAATAAACGTGTTTGGCCGGAATACAGGCATGAATTCTTAGTCGTGTATCATCATTGACATACGTTTATTAAACATATGGCTTATGTGTTTAGAGCGTGCTACTGCCTTTGAGTGGACAGAGCACTGATCTTTTAGAGAGTTTAGTCAAACTTCAATGAAGTTATGTGCTAGTATGTTTGCTCGTTGCAATTGCAATGACTAGTGCCACACAGAGCCCGCACCAGGGACGCTCCCTACAAGCCCGGACCGGTAGTGTGAGACTTTAACCCACTAAAAGCCAGTCATGTCCTTGTCCCCCCGTCTGACTGGGAACTGCTTGCGCATACAAGTCAAGTTTACTACTCCTGGCTGGTGCGTTCCCCGGGGGGCCAAGGGGAGGCGCGAGCATAATAAAGAGAGCGGCTTTTGTCTTCTGCTATAGTACATTCTCAGAGGCATTTGACACTTTGCTTACTTCCAGTACGATATATATTCTGTTTCTTGATGATGTCCCGTAGGTTAAAAGCTGTTGTGTTCATTAAAAGCTTTAGTAGATGTGCGCGTCGCTCCGCTCAGGCTGGACACTTGAACACGGTGTGTTCCGAGGTGCCATCGAATCCATCGCCGCAGTGGTTACACGTGGCGCTAGGGGCATTACCGATCCTAAATAGGTAGTCCCCGTGACCCGTAAGGACCTGAACGGTGGAGAATGTTAGTTCTCGTGGCGCGGAGACTGGTACCTGAAGCACCCTGTTGTAGGCCGCTCAGCTCTTCCTGCCAGAGATCGAATGTGCGCTGACCTTCCTCGAATTGTTTGGGGTCGGGGTTCTCCCATATAAGGTGGTCCTCGGCTGCCTTCAGATCCCACAAGGTCGTTCCGGCACTAACGAAAGCCGCCGCTGCGCTAACCGCAGCTGGACGCTGCTGTTATTCTAGGAATTCCCACTCTCTAGGGCCAACGAAGGCAAATTGCTTTTGTTTGCCGCAAATTTTAATGCGTCGGTGGGCTAGGTCGGAGCTTCGACCACTCACAGCTTGCTACAGTTTTATGTAATCACATAAATTATACATTTTGCAGTACGGTTTAAAACACTTAACTGTGTGTTTCACGGTATTTCACATCAGACAGTTTATATAGTACAAACATTGCATATAACAAAAAAAATGCACACACCGAGGAAATAGAGGTACAGAAAATGAAGGAGCGAGATCACAGCCCATCCCTATTTAAAAGACCGCCTCCGTTAGTAGAAGCAAGACCAGTTTCTCGTGAAAACACGTATACCAATGCTCTTCATTTAAATAGCAAACTATGATCAACACGATTAAAAGCACTCTTCTGGCCCAAATATACGCAGTAAAACGAGGCTTGTGAAATATTGAACGTAGCTCAATCCTGCTACATCTCGAGAAGTTGAGTACACGTTGAGTACACACTGAAACCGTACTGAGCGGGAAATATGAAATGCATTTTTCATGCAAAAGAGACCATGGTTAACTTCGTCGAAAAACACTTTTGTAATATTCCATCAATATTATACAGTGAAATAAGGTTGTATATGGCGTTGTATATATATATATATATATATAACAGGACCTCTGACTGTGGCCTCTAGTAAAATCGTAGGGTATTTAGAATGGTGAGGAAGCCGAGGCCGAAACTGCACACAGATTCGGCGATTACAGCGTGACCCGGGATAATTACTCAAATGCTGACAGTGTGCTGATGTGTGATGAAGTGTTAGGGTGTGGAGGTTTGTTACGGGCTCGCTCAACTACTTCGAAGTAATGCCAAAGTAATACCGAGCTTGGGGGGGTGGGGAAAAATCCGGGTTTAGTGGGTTTGCGAGTCTCACACTAGTCACGCAGACTGCTAATGGCGCATGTGCATCATGGATCCCCTGAATCTCCCAAAACAAAAAAAAGGCTCGGTCAACTGCGCCTCACATAAGACAATCTAGAGCATTTAAATCTGGACCAAAGTGGTCAAATATGTTTTGGCTAGAACATGTCCAAACTGTCGTCTAACAAGTTTTCCACCAAATGAAATACGTACGGCTTCCATTTGATACGCGGTCGCTCCACGGCTTCACAACAGTCATCAGAACTCGTTCGTTCTCCGCAGACGTCCGTTATGATTATTTCGCCCTTTCAAAACAAGTGTGAAGACATAACGTCCACGTTGACACCATACCGAACACTTGCACCACGGCTGGTCGTTTCTGTCACAGACAGGGCAGTGGGCGAGCCGCCGGAGAGAAATTTATCTTGTATATTTTAACGTTAAACAAAAAACATCTGGGAA
Source organism: Dermanyssus gallinae (assembly GCA_003439945.1). Taxonomy (NCBI): domain Eukaryota; kingdom Metazoa; phylum Arthropoda; class Arachnida; order Mesostigmata; family Dermanyssidae; genus Dermanyssus; species Dermanyssus gallinae. The sequence continues at coordinate 4,897 of QVRM01002217.1, forward strand.
TAACCGCCCGGCAGCCTCATATTTGAGCATACACAGAAGTAACTACGCCAGACCGCCCACGACTTACAACCGACCGGCCATGGCCAATATGACTCAACATTTTTAGCGAGCGTTACGATTTTGACAGCAACCCTCATGCAAGTGATGCAACCCTACTCAGGGCACCGGCTAGAGTAATGCAAGAACCGGGAACGAGGGTTCCTACTGCGCAATGTTGCAGCGGAGCCGGTTCCGCCTCGCCGTGGCGGGCCTAGGCATCGTAATGCCGCCGGTGAGTTTCAACATATCCGCCATCAGCGCCAGCAGATTGCCACTTCGCAAGGTGACCTTTGCGGAGGCACGCCACACGCCCTTGCCGCTAACAAGGGCAATGTAGGCTCGCGGAACGTGCACGCCACAGGTGGGCATTGGAGGCAATAAGCTAACCCTACCATCGCCCTGGTTGGTGTCGTTGTCATGGTTGTTGTGGTGTCGTGGTCGCCATGGCGATTGTCGTCGTGGCCGCTGTGGGCTAAGCCCATTCATTCACCGTACGTTGTCATGCCCTGGCTGGCAGAGCTGTCTCTCGTCCAGAAACTTTTGGATGTCCATCAAGCCGGTGCTACAGTCGGTGGCGCTTGTGTGGTTGCAGTCAGTGGGTGTGGACGGGTTAGTGGTCATGGGCCGGCTAGTAGTAGTAGTTTTATTAACCAATGATTGGTTTACGAATATACATCATAGACATCGCATTTCCAGAGTTGAGACAGCGGAACTGCTCTTTTACAACGCTGAAAGTGATATAGATCGCACGGACAGCCAGAAAGTTTACATATACCCTCCGGCGACATCTCATGAAACTTCTCGCGCGCACAGATTTTCAGATGGAAGCCGTGGACGGGAAAGCATCGATCAAACTTTACAGTCGATCTTGTTTGCAAGCTTCGCATGAGGTGTGCGAGCGTCGAGCCGTCGCGCAATGAATGTTTTTAGCCACCATCACCACCACACATTAGCCTGGGAGAAGTTACAGAAATAAACTGTGTGGGCCGGCTAGTAGTGACCGCAATCACCTCGGTTGGGTCGTCGTCCTCTAGAAACCAAAGCACCTCCGTTAAATCTTATTGTAAATAAGTTAGATTAATGTTAAAAGATGGTTATGTATACATACACACATTTGGACTTATAAAATAATTCAATTCATTTCAAGTGCTCCTTTATTGTTTTCAAAGGGTAGATACCTGGTTAATCACAAAAATCCTGTATTCAATATATACAATGCACAATATAAGAGACATAAAGAGCAATTTACTATAGGGCGCAATAGTACCATTGCGTGATATATGTAATAGCAATGTTTATGTTTAGAATAATATATCACTAGTTCATGATTCTCAACATTCTCGCCATGCGCCACAAAAACATATTGTTGATTCGGTCAGATCGTGCCACAATGTTTGATGATATCGTTTGAGTACTGCGCAGATTGTTGTTGCGAGTATTACAAAATATGGGAAGTTTATTCGACTGAGAGATTCGTGCGTACATTTTAAAATCTGCTCTCGAGTGTCGTTCTGATATAGGTAGTAAGTCGAGACTGCTACGCTCTGCCTTACATCTCAATGCAACACGTCGAAGGAATTTAGACTAAACGTTTTCAATTGCATCAATATGTTTCTTTAAATACGGCCGCCAGACTTCACAGCTGTAGATGACTTTGGGAACTACAAGGATATAAAGGCGGATATAGAACATTGGACATTCGATAATAAAACAACGAAATATCGTATTACATATAAGGCTAGCAGATTTAATAGTTTACGTGATGTGAAGGTTAGAATCTAGCTCCGGTGTTACCGTTACCCCAAGATCACGATTGCTGTTTACTCTGGGTATTGTGACGGATTGGCTACTGCGCACCGTCCGTTTAATTTGATATTTGGCGCCAATTCGGCTGCTACAAGGCAACGTGCACGCAAACGAAACTATACAAATGTAATGTGCATTGAATGTGAAATAAACCATAATGCGCTCTCCGGGATCACAGCGTTAACTAGGGCGGATAGACGACAATAAGGTTAACAACCTCCGACACCGATCGGCGGACATCTCCGCCAGGCAGACACTCGCTGGCTAGACGTCACAGAGTCAGGGTGGTATCAGCTCCGAGCGAACTGCGCCAGTGCGGCGGCCACCCACCCACGTCTACCGCCACTAGCTACTGATTCCCGGGAGCGTATATTCCCTTCACGAATACTGTGTATTCTTTCAGTGGTAGCCTAGTTAGTTAGCGGTTGGTAACAGGTATCTCTTGTCCATCGAGTGTGTAAACGTGGTCCTCCTTCAGACACACAACGGCGCATTTGGGGACCAAAATTATCATATCATTTTTGGCGCACCAATCGGAGGTCAATTGTTCTCTGTAATATCTTCCTCTCGGCCTTTGTGCCGGATGGCCCATAAAGTTTAAGATTATCTGCATAGAGGGTGTGCTTAAGAGTTTTGGGTATAACATGTTTAAGATCTGAGATGAATATACAAAATAATAATGGGCCTAGACATGATCCCCGAGGCACTCCCGAGGGACACACCCCATACTGACTAAAACTGTTGTTAACCCGCACACAAAACCTCCGATTCGTTAGATAACTTGATATCCATAATACAGTGTGCTTGTCTAGATCTAGGTCAATTACTTTCTGTAAAAGTTTTAAATGGTTTACTCTGTCAAATGCTTTAGAAAAATCAAAGTAAATACAATCAAATGCTTTCTGTTTGTTAATATAAATGGCCCAATTCAACAAGTTGCGTTGCTGTGGATTTGCCCTTAGTAAAGCCATGTTGCTGCTCGCTAAGCGCTCCCTCAGACTGCATAAAATTAAATATATGATCTACAAGTAGTTTTTCAAATAATATACACGCTATTGATGATTGTGCTACAGGTCTATAGTTATCAACATAATAGATATGTAAAAGCTTGAAGCTATGACGCGAGTTTGGTTATCTAGACTAGCTAGAGACGGGACTTGGGTACAGGAGGCAGTATGGTATCTACCGCAAGGTAGTTTACAACGTTGACACACGCATGAGTCCGAGGGATCATGGAACCCGGGGATCGCGCACAGCATGTGGTGAAAACTATGCACGGCGAACCAAGTCACCACATGGCGGTTAGATCGGCTCGGCCCTCCTGTGCTAAAGAAATTCGCATCGATTTCAGCAAATTTGCACTCCGGGGGGGGGGGGGGGGGGGGAGGACGTTGACGTAATTGGAAGATCGCTTGAGGTACGTTGCCTTCAGGTTATTTAGATGCTCGAGGCTGGTTGGGATGAGATCGCTTCAGATTATTTCGATACACTAAGCGGCCATTGGAGCAATGTTCAGATCGAACAGTCTCAGTGCCGTTGGGATGGACAACAGCTGCGGCTTTCTAATTGTGGTCATTGCTACCAGCGCCTTTCTGCACCTTTCCTTGATATGTTGTAGGAAACATCGGCCGTTTGACGTTAAAAGCAGTCCCGAGTAGGGAAACTTACTTACGTATCGTAGGTTTGAACCGCCCAAACGAAGTCCATCGTTAGCAGGTAAGCGCCCGCCTCTTCTAAACTTTATGGCCACTGTCTTTGCCAGCTTTACGGTTAGTCTAAGCTCAGCCTTATTAAGGACCTATCCGCAAAAATACGGGGTCTGAGAAATCTTGTAAACGTGAGCTTGTACGCAGATGATCTCGTCATCTGTGGGAAAAGTCGCTTTCAGGTTCAACAGGCCCTAGCCAGACTTCACGCGGCCACGTCTGAGCTTAGACTAACCTCCGTTAAATGTAACAATGTAGTTACGCTGAGTAAACTGGAAAATTTTAAGTCAGCAGAAGAGCAACTGAAAGTGAGGGACAACACACAAACGTACGACTGGTGCGTATCACCGCCGAGAAAAAATCCCATTTTTATCAGTCTATTTAATCACTTAAGAACTACCGCGACGTTCTTATAGGACTAATATTGGACGTATTTAGTGCACTTGGTCATCTTAAATGTTCATACTATTTCTATTGCGCTGATTGGTCGACTCGGCCGCGCATGGTTGTAGTGTGGGACGCCTCCGGCGGTTTTAGTGGACGTGCCTTGCTGTCTTAGCATGGGACTCAGCCGTCCAATGTCGGGGTTGTTTACGATGGTCTCGTTTTTGTTGCTGGTGTCGGTTCCTTGATAGTGCACCTTGGACGCTGTGTTCAGTTGGCTGTCGTATCATCTTATAGGCGTTGTCTTGTATCAACAGGGTAGCCGGTAGTTTTCCCTTTGTTGTGTATTTACTGCTACTGCGTCTGCACATACATATTTGGCATAACTCGTGCTGTTATTCGGTGTTCTGCACGTGTTGTGGTTTGCACTTGTCGTGTGCCCAGTATGTATATTTTTGCTCTATTATTTGACTATTAACATATGAAACATTAAATAAACTTATACATTTTTGCTCTAACAACGTTTATAACTATCGGGCATGTTAATATATCTAGGGTTTCCTCAATAGTACGTATGGCAGATCCATGGTCGCTGACTATCAGCGGTATGGCTTATCATCTGCTTTCGCTGAAACATCGCTCAAGTAAAATTCGTTCAGCAACAGGAATTGAACCGGCAAAACCCCGGTAGACGAATCTCATGGCTAGCACACTAGCGCCCTAGACCACGCCGCCACACTATATTCACTATATACACAAAGCTCCAAGATGGTCCTACACCCGCCTGAACCCTCTGAGCGTCTGGCCCTATACTTAAATCCCTTTGGGAGAATTAGGGAGGCTACAACTTTAAGGTTTGTCAGTGGGGGGGGGGGGTCTATGCACAACAAGCACATAATTTTGTTCTTAGTGTTGGCTGATTGGAGACTAATATGTACATGTGCTTTGTCTCCACTTCTTCACCAAGCCATGACGTGCTCATACAGGATCTCTTCGGGCTGTCCAGCAGAAGAGTGCAATAGCAGCCTCGAGCAAACCATGACAGCTGCGGGTCCTTGCTAAGGACGTTGCCCGTAACAAGGTTTTTAGCCCCAGCGGCCTTTACGATGGCTTAGCGCACCGTTTTACATCTTTTCAAAAATGGCACGACGAACGAGGAGCGTCGTTAGAATTACCCGTGTCGCTGGCAATTGGCAATCTAACGGGCAATCGCAGTCCGCGCCCCTGCCTTGCCATGTTGTTCTGCACCTCCCTGAACTGCGAACGCGTTCGTTTCTCTCATCAGAATACCCAGGCTATACTCATTAATTGATAATATCGTCGAGAACTCGTTTCGCTCACAGCCTCCGTCGTGCTTCCTGGTGTTGTTTTGTATACAGAAGTGAAATTCAAGTTCTGCCTAGGGTTGTGTTTTCTGCGACAAGTCAAATCGAGTCTGTTGTAAATCTATGTCGGCCATTGTGCCACTGAGAGCAATCCGCTGGTCTTACGACCGGCTGCCAGTTGTGCTGACTCCTGCTTGAACGTTATCTTACATAATCTCCGCCTCCCACATTGGCTCAGGCCGTGCGTCGCCGGAGGGAGTGGGGAGCAGCCAGGCCCTCATGGTCTCGACGCACCCTCACAGGACGGATTACAAAATGGCATCCCCCTATTTAACCGCAGGTAGACATGCGGGATGATAGTCAGGGATAGAGCTGATTGAAGGAGAACGGCAGAGACGCCTCTCCCACGGCTTCGAAGTAATGCCAAAGTAATACCGAGCCGGGGGGTGGGAAGGAATCCGGGTTTAGTGGGTTTGCGAGTCTCACACTAGTCACGCAGGCTGCTAGTGGCGCATGTGCATCATGCATTCCCGAAACCTCCCAGAAAAAAAAAGGCCAGGCGTAGCCAAATGATCAAACGCTACCTGCGGTAGGCGTATTGAGCAGAAAGCATTTGACAGACGGTGACATGTGTTCGGTATGCGTGATACCTAAAACAAGAAACACCCCGCTGCAAGATCGTTAAAACAGGCTAACTTAGCTTCTTGGCGTTGTTCAGAAGGCAACTGAAGCACTGACGGTGGATAACGTTGAGGTGCCAATACCCCCTCGCCAATGTGCTCTTGAACCCCTTTAATTTCTTCACACCCAGGATGTGCTTCTTTTGTTAATTTTCTTTGAGAAACTAAAGAAGGTGTGCATTGTATATACGAAAAAAAACTCCGGGTCGCCACTGTATGTCGAACGTACAAGAAGGTCAGAGGTTACCTCATTACAGTATAGGTGACTAGCGTATGTTGTATAAAAGTTCAGTTTGTATTCAACCTAATAGAAAAGAAAGAACGGTTGTTTTTAGTAATATGTAACGTTACACATATTGCTAATGTGGTACGAATCATCTTAATTGTTGCGGCGGTTACATCATGTCCTTAACCCTCAGGCTGCCAACACTAGTGGGTAGAGATCGGTCATCATCCCAAGGATGGCACATACGTTGCTTTGCTGTGCATCTATTGACAACCGCCTATAAAGCAGCAAAGGGTCGGACCTTATGCACGAGTCGTAGCTGCCAGTCGATAGCATGCGTTGTGTTGCAACCACGCAGTCAACCTAGTGTTGCAAACGCAAAGGGCAAGACACTGTTAGAATGATGGCCATGAAAGTATTTGCAGACTTCTTCTTCTGTTTTTCTTGTGATGTTACGCAGCCTGAGTTGGATCCATCAATATCGATTGCTGTGCCATCTCAAGCCAGGGCATGTACTATATATATATATATATATATATATATATAAGCAGATTTTTTTGTAATCATACAATACACCATACAAACACAGCAAAGCTTTAACCAAAATAATTTATTCCAGGTTTTAAGTAGCATTGCCGCAAGCTAGAGAACTGAGTGCCCGTTTTTATCTCCGACGGGTGGCACACTGAGTCCAACGTGGTTAATGAAGTCGATATCATTGAAGAGCTGAAATGGCGTCGCGAACAAGATTTGCATCGACAATCCTTCGCACTCCCATACCTGGTACATTTTCTACCTCGCGACTGGCGCTCATGTGAATCTCCGACGGCTGAAATCACAAATATTCGTCAGACAAAGTATCTTAGAAAATATAAATGTTTCTGTAGTCCCAAAATAGGACTAAATCAAGATGAGGGTCGAAGCATACATAACACGCAAATAAATGTGCCACAACGTGGAGAAACTAAGTACTTTGCTGCAGCAAAAATAATATTTTACTCTGCATGTGTCTCTTACACGCAACAAGTGCACTGCGATATGCTTAACAATGATCCTAATTAAGACTGGGGCTACCTTCATTTCGTGAATTTCACTTCCGAGCAGGCGTTGTTCAACGTAATCTAAATGTAAATACTTTATTATGCCTCCTAGGTTCAATTGGTTCACAGTATGACTATGCAACAATAGTTGGCGGGCCAAGCCAAATCAATTATATTTGATCAGTTCTCTAGTATCTTTATGCAAACTTGCACTTGCCAGTCTGATCGGCAAACAGGATTCTCTTTGGCATGTCTGAAAAAGCGTAACACACGATCACGCTTAAACAATTATCAATGGTGGGAACATGACAATTAATCTCGAAGGCAAGTGGGTAAAGCCCGTACGGGTGCTCGTTCTGTTCTGGTATCTTCTCACTTTGCTTGCCTCGGCAAGAGCTGAAGCATACCCGGCCCGGACCGCGCCTGCACTGACCATCGAAGGGGCTAATGAGGCAGTAACCGTTCTCGAAAGGGGTTAAGGTCAGACCGTCAGGTCTCTTCCCGCTTTCCCTGTCCATTTCGACGGGTTCCGGACCGCACGGTAGGCCACTGGATCGTAAGGCTCTGTTGAAGGTTTCATTGAAGGCTCGGTCTCTGGCTCGCCTACCTGCGCTGACGATACAGGATAGCCCGTGGTCTCCGTGGCTCCGGCCAGACGGCATCTCCACAGACGCAGCTGTGAGCGTGCACAAGGTCCCTCCCCAAACGAAGATCGACCGGGATTCTCACCGACTCGTCATCTAAGAGCGTCCCGATCCGAGCGCAGCGTATGGGGTGGAGTCATGATCCCGCCCCTTTAAAGGAGACGAAGCGCAGCCTAGCCCTATCAGCGTCCGTGACGCGTCTCGCGATGAGATTTTAACCCTTTGCTCATATAAAGTTGCTGACCAATTTCTCTGGCGTCTAGCTTTGGCGAACTCGTGGCCACACAGGGTAAATGCTCTACGGCGGCTATTTTATTATGGTCAAACATTCCTCTAATGACGGTGATGGAATTACTCGTTGTACCATAAGCTTAAGGCGCTATTTTAAATCTCCCGGGCGAATGGTTGCATAATACAACTGCTTCGAAAACGGCGCATTAGAGTTTTTAAGATGCGTCGTTCACGTAAAATACAAACCGTTTTATTCCATGTGGCTTAATGATTCTACTGCCACGTAAAATATAATCTTTTCGCCAATCAGATAGTGCTGCAAAACGTTGTTCAGACCAAAATACATTTGACCGGTGTTTTGCGGCTCAAGTCATAGTTTCCAATATGATTAAGAGGAAGTCGCTGAAGCGGGCGCTTCACAGGCGGAATTGCACTAACCACTCCCTCTTTCCTTACACTAGGTTCCTTTACGAATGTACGTTTGTAATTGGTACGCGCATTTGCTGCTCGACGTTCGTGGAAACTAGTACCATCCTTCATGATATTGAGGAGATAAACGATGTCGCTTAAAACCTGGCCAACCCCAGGAAACGGTGAGCTTTTGTTGCGTCTTTCAGCTGATCATCGAAACTCTCACCCGCGATAATTCTATTGTCCTTAAAAGAGAAGACGATAGTTCCACCAATGTTCTCCATCACTCGAGTCATTACTGGAACTCAGGTGCGTTGACAAGGCATTCTCGCAGTGGTGTTGTTGACAAGCGCCTTACTCTGGGCGCGTTGACAACGTTTTTAGTTGGAAATGTTATTTTGGCATTGCCAAGGCCGTTGAGCCTACTGACATCGGAATATGCCAAGCGACCTTGGAAAGATCCAACATGCTCTGCAATCTCTTACCACCTACGGCGTCGAGAATTTCATCAGCAATTAGCATAGAACAATGCGCCTTGTTCATCTGAACATTGAACTGCCTGTAATCAATTACGAGACGGAACATCACGCTTTCAAACGAATAAAAGAGGGCCTAAGTAAAATTCGAAATGCAGCTAATCATATAAAAATTTGGGCTGACTCTAATTGTAGTCTCAAAGCTGTAACTAAAACTGAGACACACCTGTGCTATAGGTACTTAAGCAAAATATAGAAGGAACGGTCAAATACAGTAAAGTAATACGGATGGCCCTACCTTGACGCACTCGCGCAAAAGTGGGATGTTTTCAACTCGCACACCCCCACCAGGAACAACAATGACGCGCTCTTCGAGTCCGAGTCTGCAGAGCTCCTTCAGCGCATCTAAACCTAATATGCCTCGTTAATTTGTATTATGCCGGATGGAAACTAAAGGGTCAACGAGCATCCATAAGATCTTATATGATATAAACACTTGCTTTTCCAAATTAGAAAACACGTAAGCACTGCCTCTCTCGAATAACATGCCGCGAGAAGCCGATTGTATAATCTGTATAATTGTCTACGTTATATGCATACTCAATATAAGTGAAATAAATAAGATGATAACAAAATACGTAAGACCAGCGTAAGACACGTTCTTTTATTACGTGTTAACATTGAAATATTATGCTGGTATTTAAAAACAATATTTTTATTGTGTATATACACCAATTAAGTTAATTTAAAATGGTATCGACCTTAGTTTATTTTTCAGTGGTATATTAGTGTGTTGTTTAGTTAATGTTATTTAACTATATTTAGTTCTTGGCATAACAACAATAATGAATATAAGGTTTTGACCATTGAGGATAAGTTGCAATAATGTGCATAGGATCTCACCTGCAACGACATTTGCTTCGCGACCTGACGTGAGAAGCCTGTTGCAGCCGATTTGCTTAAGTTTCGTCATGGCAGCGGGAAATGGCTCCTTGCAATAATCGAAAGCTCTGTAAAAAAGATAATAGTAATAATATATTTTTTTGGAACAAGGATTTATTTTATCAATATGTATATGTATCACAATTTTTAATATAATACTTATATAACATCTACAATATTGTTTATATTATTCTTTTAGAGGAATTTATAGCTGCAGAGATACAAGGCCTTCTCGTTAAAAAGGAACTAACCGACAAACAATATGCAGACCTCATGCAAAGGGAGTGGCCGGCGCGCACTTATACTACCACCAGCCTCAGAAAAGCAAGTATTTTAGCTGATAAAGCCCCAGCAAGAGCCTTACTGCTTTCACAAAAGTCCGACAAAGACGAACGCCTTATAAACCGACTATCGCCACAGTTCCCTGAACTGCAGGATGCATTGCCGCACCTAAGAAAGGGAAGACTATTTTCCTGCAAAATCGGGACATCCTAACAATCGAGGTAGTTGAAAACACTCCAGCTCCAACACGAGCACTCAACGCACGAATGATCCCACATGCTGAAGAAAACGAAAACGATTTCTCTTTGCAAGTCCTAAGAGAGGCAGCAACCAGTCTCTGCGGCTTCCTTAGGACTAGATACATCCAGGCAGCGGCAGTGGCCATCCCGACAACAGCCGAGTTTACTCTATTAAGAAAAGTATTAGAGCAAGCCCTCGCGAAACATCCAGGAATGACCCTAGAAATCCGAGTTAAAGGCCAAAAAATAGAAGAAACCCACGACAAAAGAAGAGAAAGAAGCCTGACTCTACCTTTGCAGTTGTCGTGAAGTCAGGCAATGCATACTATGCTGAAGCCCTACGTGCACTCAGGAACAACATTGACCCAGCGACAGCTGGAGTGGACGTTAAAAGAGCCTCAGGAACAGCTACAGGCGAAATCCGACTGATCGTGCAAGGTACTACTCTCGATGCCACCGGCAGATTTCTTCAGCACATAAAGGAGAAGGCGTCTTTGGAAGCGACAGCCTAAGCGGTCTCACAGACCAAGGCTGTGATAATCCGGGACCTAGATGAGTTCATCGAGCCGAAAAATATTCTCAAAGCGCTTACCAAGAACGGAGCACCGGAAATGGCTTTTACTTTACTCCCGCTGAAGAAAACCCGGGCGGGCGACTTCTCGTGTATTGTTAAAATGCCATCAGAGGAAGCCCAAAGATTGCTACGTCAAAGATATATACACCTTGGTTGGACTTGGTGCCGAATAGACGAAATGGTCTCGGTACCGCAGTGCTCATTGTGCCTGAGCTTTAACCACACGGCCAGGGACTGTACCGCAGCGCGACCAACCCAACCTCGCTGCTTCAAATGCGGAGGACAAGGACACGTCGCAAAGAGTTACAAACCTCCGAGTAAGCCACAATCAAAATGACCAGCAAAATTAAAATACTGCAAATAAACCTCCGTAGAGCCCCCAGAGCATTCGATCTGGCGTCCCAATTCGCAACCGAGAACGACATAGAAATCCTACTTCTCTCCGAGACCCCTATCACACAGCTTTCTCAACCCGGGCCGCACGCTAGTAATAAATCCGCTTCGATCAAGGTATTTCCTACAAGATACTCGCCCACGTCAGTGGGACAGGGGACCCACTTCTCCTTTATTACCACTTACGACTTCGCGATCTACTCAGTCTATATCTCTCCGAACTCCACCCTACAGGAATACGAGAACTTCCTTGAAGAACTGGACCTCAGCATGAGCGCTCGCGGTCACCGAAAGGCGATTGTGGGAGGGGACTTCAATGCGGCCCACAGTCTGTGGGGAAGCAGGTCCCCATCAAGGAAGGGAGAGATCCTGCTAGAATGGGCAACTCCGGCGGATCTACAACTCATGAACACCCAGGGATACACCTTTGATAATGGCAGACACAAATCAACATTAGACCTGTCATTTGCATCAGAGGGACTATCGCACCGAATAACCGACTGGAGGATTCACGAGGAAACAGAAACTCTATCCGACCACCTCTACGTAACCTTCTCTGTCAATCTAAATTCTTCCCAGCTTAATCCTCCTATACAACCGCAACGCTTTCCCAGGCTGAATTAAACCCGCCTGCAGAAAGCATTAAGAAGAAAAGTACATAACTTCACTGAATGCTCGGCAGCAGAAATCTCTACACTACAAGGGGAAGCCTGCCAAGAGTCCAGCTCCCGCCCACACCCTAAGATAGCCAATCGTCCACCGTGCTACTGGTGGAATAGCCGGATTGCCGAAAAGCGAAGGGCCTGCCACCGCAAACGGCGAGTTTGCACATGCCGCAGAGCAAGGCACCGACCAGAACTCTTCTACCTATGGGAAGAGTACAAAGAAGCACGAAGAGCCTTACATAAGGCCATTAAGATTAGTAAAAAAGACCACTGGATCTCTCTGGGTAAGGAGGTCGAGGGAAACCCTTGGGGCAAAGGATACATGATTGTGCGTAAAAAAATGCGCCACGCACAGCCGCCTTTACCTGTAGAAGTGGCGCGACCGATTGTAAATGCGCTCTTTCCACAAAGACCATCGCCGGAGTCTGTACCTTCCTTTGAAGTTCCTTTGAAGAACCCTCAGATCTTTCCTTCGAGCCAATCTCAATCCAAGGGATCAGACTTGTGGCTGAACGCATACGACCAGGAAAAGCGCCGGGCCCAGATGCTGCCCCCCCTCAAGCAGTACGCGTACTCCTAAAGAACCATTCAAAGGTATTCAAACGCATGATGGACACAATTCTCACCAGCGGAGAATACCCAAAGCCTTGGAAAACGGCACGCCTAATCCTTATCCCGAAACCCGGGAAGCCACAAGGAGACCCCTCAGCATACCACCCTATAAGCATGCTCTCCTGCCTATCTAAGGCACCTGAGCACATTATCAACGGGCGACGAGTTACAGAATTAGAAGACAAGAAAGCGCTGTCAGAAAACAAGCATGGTTTCCGCGCCGGGCACTCCACACACTCGGCTATCAGCAAAGTTCTAAACATAGCTGAAACGCAAATAAATGTACCTATCGCAAACCGGGGGCACTGCCTGGCCGTCCTTATTGATGTCAAAAACGCGTTTAATACGCTCTCGTGGGACGCCATAAACCAAGCACTTGGAAATAAAGGCGTGTCTCCCTACCTACGACGTATCCTAGCGTCGTATCTAAAGGACCGAGCATCTACATACGATGGAGTGGACTACGCCGCCACTGCCGGGGTTCCCCAAGGATCTGTACTGAGACCAACCCTGTGGAACATAACCTATGATGGAGTACTAAGACTGCCGCATCCCCCGGGAGTTTTTTCTATCGCCTACGCAGACGATCTGGCACTGATCGTTACCGCCAGTGACGAGGATTTGCTCAAAGGTACAGCCAACGGAGCCTTGGCGGGCACCTCCGCACGCTTGGCCTCGAACTGGCTTCACAAAAAACGGAAGCAATCCTTCTAAACGGTCTGAAGCGTCCTCCACGCAACCTAAATTTACACCTGGAAGGCCATCCAATAACACCCACGCCCGTGGTCAAGTACCTGGGCGTGATCCTGGATATAGCTCTCACAGGAACACCTCATGTGCGCTATGCAGCTAAAAAAGCAGCCAAAGCCTCAGCAGAGTTACGGAAAATCCTCCCACGGACCAGAGGAGCAAGCGACTCTCGGCGCCGACTCTTAGCATCAGCAATAGACAGCATCATGTTATACGCCGCACCCTTATGGGAACGCACGACTACAAGAGCTACAACACGTCGCCTTCTCAACAAACCCCAAAGACCTATGGCGCTTAACATAACACGAGCAAGTCGCACGGCTTCCACAGCAGCCGTACAGGTCCTCTCCAGACAAATTCCCTGAGACTTAAGAGTAAAAGAATTGGCATCAAGAAACCATGTAACCAACGTTCTGGCGGAGAGCACACTAGTCAGCAGAACCGACACACTAAGCGAATGAAGCCAGCAATGGGAAGCAATCCAGCCGGGCCATCCTGGATATTGGACAATATCAATATTTCTTGATCTTAAAAAATGGTACAGCCTCAAACACGGATTGCTTACCTACCCAGTCGCGCAACTGTTAACAGGCCATGGTGCCTGTTTTCAGCAGTACCTAGACCGCATCGGTAAAACTGACTCCCCTGTATGCCGCATGTGCAACTCGGGGGAGCCGGATGATGTTAGGCACTGCTATGAGCGGTGCTCCTTCTTCGACATTGAGCGAGAGCTATTGTCCCGGAACCTAGGACTGCAGAACCCCCTGACATGCCAGGCCCTTGTAGAGGCGCTCCTCAAAGATCACAAATCCTGGATTCTGGTAAGAAGATTCGCACAAGGTATCTCTGAGGCGAAAATAACCGCCGCACAAAGCCGAGCAGCCTAAATGGCAAGAAGAGTGGCCAGGTGAAGTAATCTCGAGAAGACAGTACTGCGGCCACCCCCCGTCAAGGGGCAAAGAGGACGACTGGATTTTAGTGGGTGCGAGTCCCACACTACCGAGGCTTTAACAACGTCGCCCGGTGTGCATAACGCATTTTACCAGTTACCTCTATTAAAAAAAATATATATATATATATGAATTAATTTTATTAAGAATCTAAGTTAAACAATAAAAATCAAAATCTCTTACTATCGCTAAACTTCTTAAGCGCTCAAGTTGCTCCAAACGATGACCAATAAAATTCTGCCACCTAAGCTTTCATAGGACGACGACATAAACGCACACGCATTCACATGAGGCAATAGAAGGAGATGCTTTAAAATGCACAATCATAATATTATTCTTTTATTATTTGTCCCTAGCTAACACCTATTTATGTTTGATTGCTTTACTAAGTGCAAATAGTGCTGTTTGTGAGCACCGCTGATTACTTCATGCTGCTATAGATGCAATATAGTTAAACACACTTAATATAGTAAACATTGTAAAGTATGTCGCGAAAATGACACATTTTCTACAGAGAAAATCGTAATTGGTTTCCGTCACTCTTATCGAACGTTTCGTAATAGTTCTATAATGCTTTACAAAAGTAAACGCCTCTATGAATATTACTCACCTGTGGAAGGTCACCGGAAGATTGCCACACACTTCACGGAGTTGTTGGGAAACTTCAACATTTATGTCCCCCTTGTCAGTTAAAGCCCCTGTGAATTAAAATGAACAGATCTGTTTATCTCCATAGAGCAATAGGATGTATCGTATTAAATCGGCCATTATATTTTGTACAGACTATGTCGCTAATAGTGATCGTCAAGGCCGTCGATTGATGTTTCCTTTTTTTGTCTTGTCGTCCTCAATTTTATCGGCATAACTTAAAACTGACCTGGTGGTCAGTTTTAAGTTATGACATGATGTTGGCGCTATGGCAAAATATTGGCAGCTTCTAGCAGAGCTTATTGAGAACAAAATTTTAGACACGCGAGGCACATGCTACTTTATTTGCACGGCGCAGACTAAATAGTAACGAAATTGCCATAGATGAATTGTAAGCTCAAATGCTTGCGGTATTTAGTTATTGCTTCACTGGGATTTAACCTCAACGCTCACTCAATTTAGCACCGCCATATGATCATACGAGAAGATTTATTCACTACATCTTTATTAGTTAACTAGAAAATGCCAAACAACTCCTGCAATGGCCTTATCTAAACTTGGAACTACAAAAATGAGTATAATAGTGTCTAGCTCTGAACTCTAATATAAAAACGCATTTAAACCCAATGACCTTTTGGGTGCAGGGATCTAATTTTGCCACATAATAGTCTTTCTCGATATAAACGGATTTACATTTAAAATGTATATATACCTCGCAAAAATTTTGAAGTTTCTATGGTATATTACAAATTGTTTTTTTTTTTCGAATTTCGACATCACTTACATCAATTGCTATACTTTTTTTAAAACAATAGATACATGCATTGGAGCAAACTTCTAAAAATCGTGGGTCGATGTGTTCTAGCTCCATCTCGATGGTCTCAAGCATCAATTGGCCTGAATCGAAATGTCTTTCTCTCAAACTGTATTTATCTTCGGAAACACAAAGATATCGCGTTGTCATGGTGGAGAAACCACCGCTCAAGCGACGCTTTAAAGTTCTTACTAATAGGCACAATAAAAAGCTTTGGCACTCTGAAATATACTAATCGCTCGTCACTTCTTCTGGTACAACCATCGTCACTATTTCACTTCTGGAGAAAAATGGCGACTATCTCCTTGCCGACCGTTGGGCACAGAGCCACTGCGAGTTCTAGGACTTGCGCGAAGGGTCATACAAATGAACCCAAGTTTCATCACCTCTGAAGAGTCTAGAGAACCGAGAACCGACAGCCCGTCATAAAGTTTTAACAGAAATTCTCAAGCTAGAACCAGCGCCCCTTTTTAGTCCTCCATGAATCACGAAGTACCGATCGAGCAGATTGGGCAGGGCAGCGGTGAACCCGCTGACTTAATTGAGCGAGGCGTCAATGATTTCTACGCAATCAGGCCGTAGCTGCCGACTCCTCGAGTTTCACTCTGACCGCACGAAAATCCATACACTTCTTCGCTCCGCCATGCTTGAGTGATATCTGACCGAGCTGGTTTCTCTTTTTTTTGGTTCTCCGCACTCGTTCCATCTGCCCGATTAGCAGACAGAAAGCAGTGAGCTGAGATCATTGGCTAAATAAGCAGCAATCGCAGCGACGAATAATTAACTAGATTGGGTAGGTGACCGCACACATCCTCACGTCGGTGGTCAAAAACTGGGACGCGGCTGCAAAGCCCATTCAACGTATTACAAAGGCAAACGAAGATGTCAAAAGAAGAAGAATGGTGGAAAGCGTAAGACACACGCGACTTAAAGCTTCCGAGACTTCCCCGCCGCCTCTGCGTAGTAACTCCTCTGTGTAAAAGATCCCGCAGGCCGGAGCGTCATCTTAAGGGAGATACAAATATGTAGGCACTGTCGTGCATATATGTAGGGTTTTAGTGGGTATTGCCTCAACCCTACGGCTCGACTCTTGGCACGCGCTAAGACGTGCTGGTGAGACTTGCTGTTTGGTAGCTGAGTCCTATACTGTCTGAGTGTGAGCATGTTATGGGGACAGCTAATCCCTGTATGATTTTGCTCAGTCGTAGGTAAATGTGTTCTAGGCCCGAAAGCCCTAAAAAAAAGTTGGGTAGGTTAATTATATATATATATACGAAGTGCACAGCGCAATGGCTTGAACCTATGACGAAGCCGTCTGCACCAGCTTCCCGAAGAACGCCAATATCGTCGCGCATGAGGCGGACCTCATCCGGCGAGTACACGAATCCGCCAGCCCTGCAGCGGATTAAGCACATCAACGCTACTTTGCGATCTCTACGCAACTGCCGGACAGCCTGGAAGTTCCATCCAACAAATGCACAACACAGATGTATTTGCTAAGCATTGTAAGAAGCCAAAGCTACGACCGTAAGCATTGTAAGAAGCCAAAGCTACAACCGTAAGCTTTTTGATGGGGATCGCACTCAGAACGAGAGTACGACAAGTTTATCTATTGTTTCATTTGTTAACAGTCAAATATAAGTTGTTACTTCTACGGCATTTCAGGTAGTCCTTCCAACCGTAAGTATATAAATCACAAAATGAGTGTTTAATAGACAAAGGACACAAACAAAAAAGATACGCAAAGGAACAAGAAGGCTAGCAAACCATTGTGTAGCGACGCAGTTATCATATGGTCTATCTACTTTACGGTGGACTCAAATGAGAAGAGCCCGGAGGCATGGTGCATTTGCGTACTTTCATTCTTTTAGTCTGCTAAAAATATCACAGCGAGAGGCGCTTTAACTCAAACGACGGCCTAAAGTACACAGTGGCAAACTAACTCTTGATACTACTGCTGGGAATTCTGAGATTACAGAAACGTCGGCTTGTTAAACAATGGGATCGTTGATGCTCATGTCTCTGGTGATTGCTTTTGAATAAAGACTTTAATTTACAGTAACGTGGAAATGTCATCGTATCTTTTCATTTCAACCCACCTCATCTGGAAAGATTTTGCAAATTATATACATTCATATCATCGCCTGCTTTAATCTGACGACGTCTTGCTTCACGATTAAGTTACGACAAAAGCACGAAACCAGTCGTTTCTTAGATCTCCTGGTGTTGGTACGTAACACGTTTATTGCGTTAATGACAACTCGAGATAAAAAGAAATGAAAATGAATCACGACACAGTATTTGCTGCCGTCGTCGCTATATCGAAATAATAGTTATTGCAATGCTTGTGACACCTATTTTTTAGGGGGTTGTTTCAAAATATATACTATCTTCCGTCTCCTACTGACTTCGAATAGCGCACGAGGCATATTTTCGAAGCTCCGAGAGCCGGGCATGTTAGGATGTCCAGAATTCCTCAACAGCCGTTATGGCAGCATAACCGCTGACTCTCAGTGGTATGATTTATCACCTATTCTCGGTGAGCATCGCTCAAAGAAAATTCGATCAAAAAGAGAGCAATTAAACCGACAACACCCCGGTCGATAAGTAACTCAAATCGGACTCGTAGTTACCCGAACAAAACCTGCAGTGGGCGTCAGTCCGCCTTCACCAAGACCACTGCATAGCTCGAGCCGATGAGTGCCTCCGGATAGGGCGACCGCCGCAGATTCGACACTGTCTACGCAAATCTCCAGCAAAACGGCCGAACTCGTCAGGTCACTGGCCACTTGCGGACATTCTTCAACAACCGATGTCGCCATACTGTAATGGATCAATCTGTACTGCTATAGCCGGAACAGATGCAAGTTTGATACAGCCTCATCATGATTGCTAACGTTAATTGTTAGCTCTACAGCATTTTAATACTAACCGGTTATTAGAAGATGGTTGGTGCAAACTCGGACTACGGAACTATTCATTTTGTTATATATATATATATATATATATATATATAATATATGTATATATATATATATATATATATATATATATATATATATATATATATATTTATATATATTAAAGCAGTCAAATATATTGACAAAAAAACTTTTCATCCGTACAAAAGATATAACTATTTAAAATTCGTGCAAGCAAAGGGAAATTGTTCTCGCAGCTAGATCTTGCACAAGAACACGCTGAACGTCGAATATTTGTCTAAAATTCTCATATCCTCCGTTACTCATCGAGTTAAATAATTAAACAAATTTGTTAAATGAGCTTTGGTTTGCTATATTGAATATAACCAGAAACTAAGCCGCTTATGGACCAAACTAGCTCGTTAAAAACTCTGCGAACTCAAGTGCTGCACTTCAGTACTGGATATTTTGACTCGACTTCTTTTGGCTGACTGCTATCGATTGGTTTGAAAGGAATGCCGAGTTTGACACGTAGCTACCATTGGAACGCATAACGCAGTTCCCGGACAAGGTACGTAATGACTAGATCGATAGTTTTTCATGTGACTCAATGAGCAGCAGTTAGTTAATGGAACTGCCACAACGATCCAGTGGTAGTAGTGGTGCTTAGTGAATATTCGTGAAGGCTTTGCTACTGCGCCAAACAGCTTTTTGGTGAAGTAACTGCAGTGTAAGTAATCATGGTATGTGACTACCAAGTGGAACTGTTAAATACCTTGCTTGAAATCACATATGGAGCAGCCTAATGGACTTCTTGACGATCAGCTGCTCGATGTTTAGTACCGACACCCCCTCTCTCCCAGAACACCGAAGAAACGGGTGTAGCCGACTTCCGCTAGAGGGCGCTCGTGAAACAAATGTGAACCGTACTGAGACACATGAACTGTAGTGAGCGTTTCTGGTTGCGCTCGTGAGAGCCAGAGTAACTGTTTTACATATTTAAATACATAAACATACTACTGGGCAAGAAACAAACGGATCGAAAGCAAATAAGTCAATCAAGCAAACACTTGTTTGGTTTTGTCTGCATGTTTCATTTAGCTTTCAGATATTGTTTTTGCAAAAAACAACCTCTGCGTCCAAAAAATCGTATGACGGGGTGTGGCACATCGGCTCGACTTAGAAAAATTGTGCCTTTCCGTGGTCATAGCTATAGACATGAGCATTTTTTTGTAAATTACAGCCGTTTGACACGTTTCAGCTTCCAACATATCTCTTTTGGACATTGTTTAATCGAGCCATATGTTTCTTGATTTCTTTGTTACGCAGGCTTGTTGTTTTTTGCTTTTTTTTTTTGTATATAATTTTAGTTTCTAATTATACGAATCTATTAAAGAACATCAAAGTCGAAACGTGTATTTCATCGCGTTCCCTATATATGGCCCATTTGCTTGCAGTCTGCCATTAAACTCAAGACCGTCGACGGGTCGAACTAAAGAAAATGGTTGATCACTCTGATATTAAGAAGACGGTTCAATTCCGGTGTGACGTATACCTTTTGGAAGCGATCTTTCATTAGATGCGCAGATTGGGTTAAAGTTACTATTGATTGACACAAACATGTATTGAGAATAAACACAGAGCGACACGAACGGAATATCTCGGCATTTCCTTAAACTAAAGACAACATTAAACTACCGTGTTAAGTCGCTAGGTATCAAAATTACCAACATATGTCGTTTCATGTCCTTCTTCAATCCAGCCAGTGTCCTTATTCATTTCCCATATTCAGTAACAATGACGCATATGGCTGCATAGCATGTCCCTTAATAAACAAAAGTTTTTTGTCGTTTGACAAAATAGAATCTTGTGTCTTCCCACTGGTTAGGTAAAATACTACTTCAGAGCACCACCTGCTGCAGGAGGAAGATGGTCTGTCGGCCATTTATAAAGTTGTGTTACTGCTCTATGCTAAAATATCACAGCCACAACGCTGAACATGTTGAGTTGGTGACTTTGCTAACCAAACGAAACTACGTGAGGCTCATTGTTGCTCAACAAGAACATGCTCTGAATCTGTATTAAGTGTGTGATGGTGCAATCGTTCTCAATGATGCAACGTTCGTTGCCATGTTTTTATGCGTCCGCTTACCGCCAGAGCTGCAAGGCAAGTGAAATGTCTCACCTTGTAAGCACAAACGACACAGCGCCACGGGACTTCACAACAAGAGACTCAGTTCTTTGTCGATGCAGTCCCTCCTGCTCCACTTGCAGAAATCGCCGAACACGTTCTGCTGGATCCGGCATCCAGAGTCAGTTTAGCTCCTGTTATCAACACTATCAAGAGGCGGCGCTCTCACCATCAACTTGACGCAACCGATGTAGTTTAGGATCCGGCATATTTGAGTACACACGAATTAGGTGTTTCCTTTTGGTAGTGTATTAGACAGTTTTTATACGATATTTAATTGCGTATGATTTTTATTTGTCTGTATAAATCAATTGTATAGTCTAAACTTTTATACTGTTTACCCGTATGGCAACCACATTTGTGTAAATTCATAGGTTTGATTTAATGTGTGCAAAAGAGATTCTGAAAAAGAGTTCGCGGAAGATTCGACCTCGAACCGAGCGACACAGTTTTACCAACTTTTTTTTTTGGAGGACTAACTGGGAAATGCAGGACGCACACACGGTCACTTCTGCAGGTTTGCAACTGCAAGTGTGGGCCGGTAGTGTGGGGCTCCAGCCCACTAAAAACCAGTCATGTCCCCCTACCCCCCCCCCCAGCAGGGAAGTGCTGTTCGCATTACTACAAACTACTGGGGGGGGGGTGTAATAGCCCGGTTTACTGATCGCGCCGGCCCTCCGTAGCCAGAGAGGGCGTCGACATGCGGTTAACCCGCTCTTTCTCGGTTAAAACACATCGTCGCGATTGTGCACCAATCACCCTGTGAAGTTGTCATTCTTGCGACCAGAGCAGGAAGACCAGATGAAGTCGACGAAGTGTAGTCGCGAAGATTCTGCAGAGGTCGGCGCTGGGCCTCCCAGGCGGGGCAAAACAGGACCGTGTGCTCGGGTGTGTCGTCCACCAATTGGTTGCAGTGGAGACATGTTGGGCTCACTGCCTTCCCAATTCGGTAAAGGTAGGAGCGAAACTCCCCGTGTCCCGTGAGCACTTGCGTGATGTAGTAGTCTACTTCCCCTCCAGGGCGGCCAATCCATGCCCTTATATCTGGGAGAAGAGCTTTTGTTCTTACACCAGGGCATCCGCTCTGAATGTTGTTCCACTCTTCTTGCCAGCTATCTAGCGTTGCCTGTCGCTCAGCGTCCTTTACCAACCTTACGATCAAATAATGTGCTACTTGTTAATGAAATAGTGCTTCGTTGCAAGAACGGTGCACATCAGTGATATGTACGCCTGGCACGTGGCCAGGGATATTTTTATAAATCACTAAAACCGGAGTGATAGCACTAATGTCACTGTTTCACTGATTACGCTGTCGCATGTGTTGAATTTTCATTTGGACATATCATATAGTTTGCATTGTAGATAGAAAACCAAGCTATTTCTGGGGTACTAACATGCCTGCGCTCAGTTGTTTTTTGTCGAACGTTAGCTTTGCGCATAGCTGACAAAGAGTCCCACGGAGAAGATAAACGACTGCGTCTAATAGCGCATTGATTCCAGTTAGATATACCGCCACCTATTGCGTGCAATTTTAGCCTCAATTCAAACTCACTTGTATCTATTCAGCTTGGCAATGCTCCGTGCTTCCTAGTCGTCTAATGAAGGACCTGATAACGGAACTAACAACAAATAAACAACAAATCTTACAAAATAACAGTACAGCACAACAACAACAAACTTTATTTGGTATTAATACGAATGGCGTTATTCACTTTCTCGATTACATTACTTTAGGCTTTCTTTCAACGCAACAATTTCTGACTAGCTAATTGATAGTACATTTTAGGGCATATATATATATATATATATATGCACACACATTCGTCTCATTAACGACCTTATAAACTGTTTGTTGTTGCTTTTACTTCTACACTAGGTGTCTACCTGAAATGATATTAATTGCATGGCTATTTTGCGCTATATGGAGACTTTTGCAAGGTCATGTTTTCAGACTCTGCTACAGGAAGAACAATGTTCTGCCCCAGCCTCTCATCGATGTCGTTCTCTTCTCGCAGTACGCTGAAATACACTATGAATGCAAACAACGACAGCGAGACCGACCAGGGCTGCGAGTCTGGAATTTCTGGGGGCCTGTCAAATACAAACAGACAACGTCATATGAGAAAAATATATACATTATTTGGCTTATATATATATATATATATATATATATATATATATATCTGCATAAAAGACAAATCTCACATATATACAGATATATGTGACAAATATATTCTCATATATACGCATAGTGTAATAATTGTTTCTGAATGTAGGCAGCAGCAGACTCCTATTATACTATGCGCAAATATTGCCTTAGGCTAAACGGGTCATACGGCATTGACAGAGCAACGTATAGTACAGCTGAAGTTTATTCCGGTTTTGATGTTTGAAGACAATTAAGTGAGAACCCGCCAATTTGCCGCTTTTCATATGCATGATAGTTGCACAAACCTCGCCCATATAGAGAAGCGCTGGATGCGCTGGAGATCAGGATCATGCTGCCTACAAGATCCTGGTCTAGCATGATCACGTTTGGTACAAAGCGGCCTGAGAAGTATGTGATCCAGTCCCAGTGATTAATTAGTGGGAGATGTCGTCAAAACCCATGTGCTTTGAGCCTCGCCTCGCATCTATCTAACGCGTTTCACTTATTCTTAAAATTGTCACTTTATTATCTTTAATGTTACTTCATATATTTGGCAACTTGCCTTGAAGAGCCTTAAATATTCTCTCTCTTCTATTGGTATCGTGAGCCCCAACGCGTTGCTTCAAATGTCACCACTGAACCAACTAAGTCACCTAAGAAACACCGCCGTAATTGCTAACAGCACTAGTTAAATATCGATGGTTATGACCGGTACTTTGTTATAGAATAATACTACGTCTATCTATAATCTAATAAATGTGTAAAAAAAAATAATATTCCGTTCTCTACAAGCATGTCAATATATAGCCCTTATAACACTTGCTTAACACTTGATTAGTTTAGGGTTAGTCATCACATATGTAATTATAAAATGATGTCGACAAAAATAGAGATAGACTGTATTCAACGTATGCAATACGCCGCGAAACGTGAGTACGTGTATCTAGAGTGATACGTCATTGGCACAGTGGCAAGTTACTTCTCAGTAGCAAATGAGATGCGCCAGCCAGAAGGGAAAAAAGCTAGCGTTTGGCAACATCGCGGAGAGGATGATAACACAGCAAATTTTGAAAAACGCCGAAAGACAATGGCTGATTGTGGAAAGCCAATTTGTATGCACGGAAATGAGTACAACTGACTGCCTTATAGTAGTCAATGATATTGCTTGAAGGGACTGGTCTGGTATTACGGTTAATATTGTATAATGCAATTTAAAAACGCATTTGAAACGATGCCACATGATCAGCTGTTTTCCGTGTTACACTCCAACCGAGTGACAATGTACGCAAATAACTGTTTTAGGAGTGCATTTTTTAAATTGTTCTTACAGATAAAGTAAATAATATTGTATCTAGACCTGGACAGTTAGGATACACATACTATGTTAAATTGTATATTCTAATCACTCGTCAGGAAAGAACGCAAGCAACGCAAAGAACGTTCGCTCGTTTTACAATCTAGTCCAAAAAATAGACCTCTGCTGTAATACACTAATAATCTGCACATAATATCAATGATCCAATCGACAACTACGTTTCGGAAGAATGAACCTTAAACAACTGAATATTGAGAAACTCTTGAAATCTAAATTTCTCATCAAGCCTGCCACCAGAAAACAAGCACGGTTTGTACATCTAAAGCCATGAGAATTACATTTCGTTCCGCTTTTCATCTATGCTTTCCAGGTACGGCATTCATCAAAATCGGGACATTTTGCCATTCTAGAAAAATGCAATACGATTTCTACGCAGAGTAGAAATCAATTGCGACGTCGGCCCAAAATGCGAGGCTACAGTAATGCCTTCAGCAAAACATTAAATGAAAACGGCTGAGATACAACAATTAAATGAACTAATTCGAACCAAGGAAATGTTAGATATAAAGTTTTATCTAACTGAAACTCGTTGTTTTTACCGGAAGCTGTTGCGCGCTTTCCAGGAGGCGGCTGGTGAATTCGAATATGTGGCAGGTCTATCGACTTCGTCATCGGTAGTTTGAGCTCCGGCTGGTCGGTTGTTTTGAACGGTGGATCCCGCGACTGAGACCCCTGGAGGTGGGGCTGATTGAAGACTTGAGAGGGACCTTACAAGGCGGAACGGACTTCGAAGCATCCCTGCTTGATAATTGTTATCGTTCGGTCTAATGAAGACGAGAACTGCTCCGTTTGAGTCGCCGACACCCTAACAGAGATCGCGCACACGTTCGATCGCGAACATTCGCCCGACTCGTTCGATTGTTGAGCCGAGAAGTAGCAGCCGCTAATCGACGGAATGAGGAAGGTCCGGTATTCGCGCTGTACAGGAATCGGGATCTCTTCAAGTTTAGTGATTGGGCTGTAGCTTCGAAGGAATGCCAAGTATTACCGAGCCTGTGAGGATGGAGACGAATCCGGATTTAGTGGGTTTGTAAGTCTTACACTAGTTACGCGATATGCCGCTAGTGACGCATGTGCACTATGCATTCCCGAAACTCCCAGGAAAAAAGACTTTAGCTGGGGGTGGGTGCGTAGCTGTACCTGATAGAGGTGGTCTGGAAGGTACCTACTACTCTATTATTACATTCCGTACAATACGGGAACATGTATATATATATATATATATATATATATATATATATATATATATATATATATATATATATACGTGCACGGTGGTTATTTTGGTTAATTAAAAACCAGTGGTCACAGGATATATTTTTTATAGAAAACGGATCGAAAAGTTCTGGTATATATTCTAAAAAATAAAGTAATATTTAGATAATCTTCCAAAGTGTTTTTGTTACCATCCAAAAAGTTCCCGCCTGCTGCAATGCACTTGTGCCATCTTCCTTTCCACTTATCGAAAAACATTTTAGACGCGTCTTTTGGAATCGAGTTGAATCGCTTCTACATCCTTGATTTTTATCTCTTCTAAAATCTCGGAACGTTGTCCCTTCTCGCAACATTTTAAAAATGTTGCCGTAATATTCATAATTGGCCGTAAAACCAGGTGACAAAATTGACGAAAAACATCAAGCGAACCTTGGAGTTGGATCTGCTCTGTCTGATTTTCTTTGTCAACTTATCACTGTCATATACGTACTGTTTCAAAGAAACGTACTTCTGCACAAATTACCAAATAGGCGAGTACTATTTGGGTTTGCATGCGACCATTTAGCCATCCTTCAAGCAAACAATCCTTTTACGAACTCATAGCGAGCGACGGCCTTTGCAGTGATGATCCTTAGGTTACTGGAGCATATTCATCAAAAATGTGTACTAGCAATTCACATTCACATTTTGTTAGTTGACGTAGAGCTAACGCCAATAATGCAACCTTGCTCGCAAATTGAGTCTACACTAGAAACAACATAACCTTTGAGGGAACCTGAACCGCTGCCGTCGCCTCATAAACGTGTATTAGATGTCTTCAACTATTTTTTATATTTGGTCAAGTGGGGCTCCCAAACAGGAGAGCAATATGTTAGTTTGAGAAGAGCAAAATATTTATAAAGGTGACTAAACACATGAGGAGTCATTAGATTGAAGCAGTGGAGTGGCAATGATGCATCATTATATAAATCATATTCACGTCACGTGTATACGAGAGACTCGGTTAAACGCAGTCGCTAAGTTTGTAGTCGAAAAGAAGTACTCCATGTTTTAGTACTACGCATTTGGGGGTGAAAGAACCATATTCAGAACATCATCGAGCAATGTCGGGGACAGCCAACTACAGAACAGCATACGAGTCACTTAAGCGAACATGATGATAAAGTTTTAAATAATCTGCATATTCTAGATATTCGACGTTACATCATCAAAAGAATGTATTTTTTTGTTTTGTTTTGGACATAAGAAGGGGAGATAAACATTAAGGCACACAAGATAATGCAGCATATGGTCGGCTAAATTTATCACCAATCGTTCTCGCGCAATCTTCTTAACACTTCGCGTTACTGCCTCTTATTGGCTGTAGAACCAGGTGGCAAACATTTGTGCAAGATGATGCCCTTGTAGTCGAAGAAAACATTCAAAGTAACCTTGGTGTTGAATCTGCTTTTCTGAGTTTCATCTGGAACGAACTTCGCTTAAGTCTTTTGACGCATAAAATAGTGATCAAGTGTTACAACACGTCGATAAGATATCTCTAATTTCTCAGATATCTCCCTGATACTAATTTGGCGATTAGTGAGGCGATATTACAAACTTTTCCAACCGTATCTTGTGTTATTGACGTCAAGCGCCTTTCTGAACGCAGTCCGTCGCGAAATCTACGGTGCCATATATGCATAGTGTCTCGGGACACTGCTTTAACATTGTATGTGGTTCGTAAAATTTCCGCCGCGTTAGAACACATGATTTTGTTTTTGACTCAAACATTAAACGCCCTGTGTGACCCTCCACTAAAAAAATCCTTTCTAACAAACGGGGTTGTGATGTGTTAGAACATGAGTTAGATCCAAGCGACGTTCCATTTAAAATATCAGGGGCGTCCTAGCATTTTCTATTTTTACGTTAAGTTGGATAAAAGCTATGTAAAACGTAACACA
This sequence comes from Dermanyssus gallinae, assembly GCA_003439945.1. Classification (NCBI taxonomy): domain Eukaryota; kingdom Metazoa; phylum Arthropoda; class Arachnida; order Mesostigmata; family Dermanyssidae; genus Dermanyssus; species Dermanyssus gallinae. Next base: position 32,525 of record QVRM01002217.1, read on the forward strand.
TACGTTGCGTTTTACATCATTACTACATAACATTTCGTTATTAATTGACCCCCGATGGTGCACTTCAGTCATATCGTGCTTGGCAGATTCTATTACTCTACGATGCTCCTCTGCAAGTCCGATAAGGGTAGTTGTATCATTGCAAGATGCGCGGTTCAGCTTCTTGCGCCGGACTACTCCAGCGTCACCACTATCATAAATAAAAAAAAGTTCTACCTTGTTCGTTCTTTCCAGAAAGCACCACCTAAGTGGACCGCATTTTCTACAAGTTTGCGATTTCCTTGGATATACGACAGATGGGGCAGATGCCACGAAACTGAATTATCAGAGTCGTAATTAAGTGCTACATGTGTATACATGATCAGTACCAGCTGCTAAAATCTGTTCGCAAGTTATTTCCTTTTACCATATACATGTAATATACACAAATATCCGAACATATAAATACATACACATATAGAACAACACGGGTTGTGCTAAGACAATAAGAGTCAATTTTCAGGCTTGTGTATCACACGGCGATATAGGCAAGACTGTCTGCAGTTTTCATAGACACCTGTCCATAGACACCGAACAGGTCCACCTCAGGGCAAGTTTGTCTATTCGCAAATGGTGGTATTTGATACACAAATACACTTGAAGTAGCATGATGTAGTTCTAGATCTGTATTGACCACTCATTTGACCGAGCCTCAATAATTATATTTATAAGATATTCGACAACTACGTGTATGTTATTATTAATTTACGTCCTTTAGCTAGAATGTTCATTATCTGAAAAATACATATAACGTGCTATTTTTTGCTTCTAACTATTCTCCTCCGTTTCATGGCTTGCCCTAGTCTCTTCTGGTACCGGGCAACCAGCACAATTCTCGGTCCCTCCATTCGCAGCGGTAGAGTTATGGTCTATCCTTCGCAGATCGACTTTTCTGTAGGCAGGACATGCCACTGAGTTCGCTGAGTGCCCTCCCAGAGAGCATACGTAGCACTTTCTCATTTCAGCGGTTTGCAGTTTCTTGCTATATGTCCAGCGGCTCCGCAGCTATAGCATCTGGGAAATCGGGGCATTTTTCAGCACAAGCCTTTGCCGCATTGCCCATCTCCTGACATCTCGAGCTGCATGGGAGACGATTCATTCGGTCGTTCGGCACGTTGACCACCCCATATTTAGTCTTCCGTAGGGTCTCGTCCATATTTATAATTATAACAAGGGCAGAGATCCTGCCGCCACTGTCCCCTTTGCGTAGGATTTCTGTTGTTAATTTGACGTGGCTTTTGGCGGCTTGCTCCAGTTTATATTTGGAGGTGCTCTCTCGAGGTCGTGGAGGATCCGCTTTATCCGTGCATCCCGTTGTCAGTTTTCGACATTCACATTCGATGGGACCCTAAGCTAGTTAGCGAATTTCTCGCATTTCTTGGCCTCTTTTTCTCGCATTTTGAACAGGATGTTAGCCGCCTTCTATTCTCTTTTCTGCTCTCCTATCTTCAGTTTTTTCTTGCGGCAGAAGTCTAATGGAGCGCCGAGTCGTCCTCCTCAACATACCACTGCAGCCTTTCGGGCTATCACTGTATCCAAGTCGCTAGCCAAGAAAAGGAATGCTATTGGACGCCTCTTCTGGCCAGTTTAATCAGCGTCCCGCTCCTGCGGTCCTGCATCTTGTTCAACTTGTTTTAGGTGCGTTATCATTTTCGCCGTCTTTCGGCATCATTTCCGCCCAGGTCTGAAATACTGCTACGTTTCTAGGTTCCTTTACTCAGGCTACCCCCGTGAATTGCGGCGGGCATTGATCGTGCTTTAAGTACTTGCCAATGCTTCGCGTGCCACCCTCACTTCCCTTCCGTCTAAATGCTACTGTCGACTTCCTTGTTCTTGCCATAGAGCCCTAACGGACAATTCTCTTTAAATAGAGTGACTAACTGCTCCTCAATTGTGCCTCCTTTATGCGCCTGTGTAGCTCTGCTGCGGGTCGCTCCTTTTCTCGTTCCTAATCTTTTCGGCGCTTTTCCAAGTGCTTCTGGGACTAGAGGTACCTCTGAAGCATTTGCTACCTAAAGCTCCGTCTCCAGGTTTAGAGCTTGTTGTAGCTTACTTCGCATCTCTGTCAGTTCGAGACGGATGTGGAGTTTCTCTCTGCCTCTTTGATGCCAGTTTGAATGCTAGTGTTCTCCACGTTCAGAGCCTTCATCTTGGAGGTGCTCTCTAGTAGTCCCTCCATCATGGAGTCCAATTTTCAACCTGTCTCTGTCGCCTTTTCCTCACTTCCTTATGGCGTGAGAGACTTCCCCTTCCCTCGGGCTTCTCAAAGAGTCCTGAGACATTCGCTCAACCCCAGCTCCTGCCGTTTCTTCGATTTTGGAGATCGTAATTGTGGCCGCCGAGCCAGTCTCCAGTTTGCCGTCGTCTTCTTTCATCTGAGCTTCCACTCGGATAGTATCCGGGGCTTTTGTTAGGGCCCTTCCTTGAGAGGGATTTCTCCTGTCCATACAGACCAAGACTCCTTTATTCGCGTAATAAAGATTAAGGAATGATTAGACACAGGCTGGACATGTGCACTCGCCATGTTGTGAATATCCCTTGCCACGCGCCAGGCGAACATATTACTGATGTGCTCCATTCTTGCAGCGCATATGCGCTCATATATTCTTTGGCTTCTGCGATTGCTCGGCCGCACTTAAAAGAAATATCAGTAAAACTTGCGCCCATAAACTGAGTTAAAACCCGTCTGCCATTTTTCTGATTATGTCCGTTAGGGGCAATAATACAATGTCGTTAATTTTGAGGTTACATCTCCTGTAGAGTTTTTTAAATCTCCGTTGTACACCTTCGATCATGCCGATGTCTTTACACAAATATAGATGCCTGATGATGGTATATAGGGGTGAACAGTATACAAGTTTGGATAACACAGTCGATTTGTAAAGACGAAGATACACCGTACGTTCCTTAACAATGAAACAGCGGAACAGCGTATTCACAAGTATGAATGCTGCTTTGATTAGTTCTTTGATATGTGCGGAGAAGGCGAGGTCTGCACAGAATAAGATTCCAAAATTCCGGGTCACTGTGGCCGTTGGCAGTGGTAACGCGTTGAGTAAGTTGAGTAATTAGGGAAGAGGAGCCGTGTTTCACAACGAGACATTTATGACCGCTGAGCTGCATACCATTTTCAATACATTACCGGCTGACACGTCCACGGCGAACTGCAGTGGATAGATATATAGTTTTATTATTCTCATGAGTGCTTTACTTTTGTACAGAGGTTCACAGTTCCTCAAAGCCATCAAAGGCTAGTATGAAGTTTCTATATTGCATATCTTCCTCTAATTGTATTTATTGTCATTATGATTATTATCGTGTTCGGCTTATATTAGAGTAAGGTACCTAAATAGTATTGCCTGGCAGTTTGGGTGAATATTGTCAAAGAAGAGGTTGCGCACACAGCTGGGGGGAGCTTGTTCCAATATTGTGGCACCGAGATTTGATATTGAGAAACGAAATTGGTTACATGAAGCTGCAGACAAGATGAGAAGTTGTGTGGTGATACCCTTGTGTTCATAAGTGATGTCGAATTGGAACGATTGAGCAGGTTGGGATGAAGTCTGTAGTATCCACCACCCTAACGACCTGACGGCGACCGTTACGAGTTCGCTAGTCTTTCGCTCAAACAACACACGTCCTCTGCCTGGCTCGCACCAACGACTACTGATTCATTTATCATCATGAATCCTTATATACTCACAGATTGCCCGCGCATTTAGTGACTTCCCGCGTCTTCGCTAGTAGGGTGGCGGCATCTTAAATTTGCGCCATGTATGTAGCTTGCTTCGGCATTGCCGCCAACCGACGCTGTCTATGCCCGCGCTGCTTAACGGACACTGCTATCCTATAAAATCCCATTAAGATTCGATTGATCTCAGTTACGACCAGACATCTGTATTTGCAGAGAGTAAGGCAGAATCGACATCTCTACGTATTTATAACGCATGGATTCCCATGTGGATATACCAAGGCTTTTTTTTACAGGCGATGTAACGACATAAAAACGCATATAAGTCATTCCAAATATTTCAACTGCGTAGGTTCAGATAACTATGGACGCAGGCGTAGTACATGGCAAGCAGACAGTCACGGGGCAGATATTACGGCTCTTGAAACAGGGCAGCAATGCTCCCTACATTTTTTTACGAATGTGATCTGTATGAGTTTCAAATGATATCTGGAATCCAAAACAACGCCTAAGAATTTGTCTCGTTGATCATGCTAAGAGTGCGGTTTCCGATTTAATTGTCTCATGGTTCATACTTAGAACACCTCTAGGCGATAAGAACTGGATAACACCGGTCTTCTACCAATTCACGGACAAGCCATTGGCTCTAAACCAATCTAAGGGTCGC
>QVRM01002218.1:0-55705 GCA_003439945.1 Dermanyssus gallinae
TTAATTTCTAATCCTCCTTCATAAATATATATATGTATATCACTCGCAAATTCCTCCACAGAGTCGGCGAGCAGCTGAACCTCGCAGCTGGAGACAAGAGATCTACGGCTCGACGTCCAACGCGGGAACGCGGCGTCCGTCCGCGGCACGCTGCTAAGGTTGTCCTAACCCACTCTATACGAGATAAGTAATATTCCGAGTGCACCACCGCTCTCAGGAGACAATCGTCGCTCCCTCTGTACTCTTAATAAATTATGATTTAAAACTCGCACTATATATAATATATATATATGGCACGCATTCGCGCATTACCATTTCTATGTAGAACTTTATAACTATCTGCCCTGTATTTCCCGGTGATACTAATTGGTGAGATTTGTCGCTTTTGCTAAATCGGGAGTAACTAATGTCGTTGTGGCTCAAATGCTGTATCGCAGCGGAAACAATATTCGAAAACTACTTTCGCATGTGCCTTTAAGAACATTCCTAATGACGTATTTATTTAGCGTTACCACTGTTCGCCTTAATAATTGCTTTCTTTTAGTGTCGAAACCTCCTAAACAAGCGTCTTGCAAAATCTACCTATCAAGAATTGCAACTACCTGCTCAATGGATGCAGTGAGTGAGTTAAGTCGAGAATTTCGAGGACTTTTGCTCAATACCACCCCACAGGTAGACGGCCAAGCGTGTTATATATGTGTTATACGCATGCTCATATGAGCTTCCTTTAGTTAGAGTTTAGTGTTGCACGACTGGTGACAGCTGGTGGCGCTGTCCTCCTGAAACACGTACTGAAAGCCATTAGACACAGAACGAATCGACGGTTTTGCTAAAGCTTGCGCATTATTATGATTTTTTTGTATTGTTATTAACCAATATTTGGTTTATGCACATATGTCCTACAGCTCTCCTAAATAACTTTCATCAGCGATATTGCTTACACAATGATACAGATCACATGATTTTCTGCATAGGCTGCATTCACACTCGGTTGATATTTCATGCAACCCATTTCGTATACATATATTCACATGAATCCATGCATTGCAAACCCAGTAACGAAGTATTTGTTTCTACAACATGGGCTCTTCCGGTAGTTTGTAGTCATCGCTCTAGTCTCATAAAAAACGCCAATCAACATTCGCAAATTCTTACTCCCATTCGGCAAGATGATTCTCAAAGGCCTCCGTTCTCGATAAAGCACAAGTTGCTCTGAGCTCCTCCACAAAGAGTGGTGTCGAGGCCAACAGATACACAAGCCGATTGCTGCTAGTGCGGTGGGCTACTAGCACTCTTTTTAGAAAACTGGCTTTAGTTTTGTCAAGTACTCTCAGATTTGCTTTTGATAGGTGGGGAGAGAAAGTTGCTTATTATGAAAATAGACTACAAATGTCACTATTTGGCCGTCTAATGGTGAAAAATTATGGTGCAGTCACGTCTTTTTCACCAGACACTATACTTAAGACGTGCACATAATTCGGACATTTGCTCTATCCCACAGTTGGGACATCTTCTGGATCACGGGCGAGTCCATAATCATTTCGTCGGGTGACCTTTGTAATTACGGCTCGTCCTTATCTTCTACTTAGAGAAGGATCAAATACGGCCTTGCGGCTTTGTGCTTGAGAAAACTCAGGAGAAAAACCCACACAGCAAGCAAGTTCGTGTGATTTACCGGCCTCAGAAGGAATCTGTCTGAGGTGTACGGGTGAGGCTGATAACGTCCTCGACAAACGGCTTGCGATGACACATCCATCTTGGAGCTCGAAGTGCATGTCCAAAGTGCAAAATGCTTTAGTTACCCTGCTTAATTTTTGACGATATTTTAGATAATCAGATGGAGACGGACAAATTATATTCTATAAAAAGCACTAAACAACATATTGGCTCGTTTTGTAACCGAATTTCATTCCCGTTTATGCTATCCTCGCTTCGATCATTCTATGCTATCTATGTTTTTGATGTAATTCCATATATAATATAAATGAAATGACTGTAAAAACTAAAAAAAATCAGGTAGGTAGTAAATAGGGATCTAATGTATATATATATATATATATATATATATATATATCACTACAATTTCATATGCGCGGATGTCAAACACATATCAAGCACAAGTTATCTACTGTTATTGTTACATTTAAAAAAAAAAAAGTACATTTGAGATTACCAGTGTAATTGAGATGCTTCCGTAGGCAACACTCTTTTTGTGTCCGTAAGACCGTTTCAACTTGCGAAACGACCAACGTGGCACACCTAATTGCATTTAGCCATCGTGTGTAACATTACATACAATATAAAGAGCGCAGAATTACCGTATATCAGCCGTATATAACGTATCTCGTAAAATTGTATACGGCCTGGTATACTATCTTCTTTTATGAGAGGTTTTTTGTTGATACATTATCATTATATTTAGCTTTATTAACAATGGTTGGCTTACAATATTGCGCGTACAGAGAAAGTATACATTTAAATAAGCGTACATTCATCACGGTTCCAAAATTCGACGTCAACGGAACTGCTTTATGGCATTGTTGGAGGTGATACAAGTCACACTGTCCCCCGCAGAGTTTGCACAAGCATAACGAGGATTTTTCACAGAACTTCTCTCGAATACAGATCATCATGTGAAAGCCATGTACAGCAAATCGTGCGATTTGGTGCCTATTATTATCATTGCAGCGCGTCCACGAACTACATGTCATTGCCTGGGCTTTCATAAAAGAGCGGGTCAATGTCTGCCATCTTATTCTTTCATTCAGACATGTACTCGTTGGAAGTTACAGTTTTTGGTAAAACGTGTATGTTTGGTAAATCCTCAACAAATAGAGGAATACGGCGCCAATAAATGGACTTATCCGTTGAGACTAGTGCGGTGGACTCTCAGCGCTTTCTTCAGAAAAGTGGCCTTGATTTAGTCAAGCGGCTTAAAGTTTAACTTCGATAGGTAAGGCCATATCGCCTGTATACCGAAATAGGCAGTGGGCGCAATCTTTAAGTTGAAGAGATTAACGGCAACGTCTATTAATAGTTTATGAGGGTCTCGGATACTATGAAAGAATTGTAGTCCTTACCGAGTTTTTTCATTAATGTGCCTCGAGAAGTTAATACCTCGAGACGAGAACATAACCCCAAGGTTGGAAAAGTATAAGACAAATTCTTTAGATTTTGAACCTAAGCGAAGTTCGTCGATTCCAGCCAATTTCCCCCTACGTCTAGGTTTGCTCCGCCTGCCTGAGGTGGCCGCGTTAGGATAAGAGAGCAGGCAGAGACCATCGTCTTGCCGTCTCCTTAAGGATACCGCGCGCTGCTTGACAGCGACTCAGGTTTACTTGAAGCACGTAGATCATGGTTTTAGCTCTGAGCTGTCTCTTCTGCAGCTCTTTTCTAGTTTATATATTTATGGAACGTCGCGTTTGTTATGTGTTAATATGTCTTTACTCGCTTCCCTAGTCTTTTATACCTTCCTGCGATGACCATCCTATTCGTCCAATGACCCTCGGTGGCGCATATCAAACACTTTGGGGTCTTATGGGAGAAGTCTCTGCACTAGGGAGGAGTTTCACACTTTCGCTACTTTTCGCTTGGCTGAGTGGAAGGATGAACCGAGAGGAGACGGGGCTAGACGTTGACGAGCAATCGGCCACACTCTTAGAAAGTTATAGAGCTGCCCGCAAGGATTTTTAAGGCATCATCTGGAAGAGTAAGGTACAGGCGTGGAAACAGCTAGCAAAGGACGTGGAAAAAGACGTGTGGGGGTTAGCGTACCGAATCGTTATGGCCAGGCTCCGGGCGCCTTCTCCGAGACTCCCGTCGGAAGTTCTAAAGGATCAAGGTCCATAGCTTGTTCCCGGTTCACCCGTGGAGAGGCGACGAGGAGGAGCCTCTGCTTGCTGAAAGAAGATCTTCCCGAGGTGACGTTGGAGAAAGTCGAGCAAGCATGGCAGTGATTGACATCCGGTAAAGCACCCGGCCCGGATGGAAGTAACCTCTTGGAGCGGCGAAGCTATTGGTGCAGCGATGGCCGAAGCTGTTTCAAGCATGGTAATGCGCCTTCTAAGAGAAGAGCGAGTTCCCCGGCTATGGAAAAACGCCAACCTGGTCCTAATCCCCAAAGGAACGGGAGAGGGCAATGCTTTAACAAGTATTTCTGCTTACCGGCCCTATATGCCTTATGACACAATAGGAAAGATCTTAGAGAATGTTATCGTTGAGAGGATCAACGCTGAGATTGAGCTCAAAGGGGCCCTGTCAGACGCCCAGTACGGTTTCCGTAAGGGGAAGTTCACGCTTGGCGCCCTTACACGGGTTTTGGAAGGGCGACCGAACAGTTAACCTCGAAGAGACGACTTCGTTGTGCTTGTCCTTCTGGATGTCAAGAATGCCTTCAACTCGATGAGCTAGGGAGGTGGTCATAGACGCGATGAGGCGCAAGGACATCTCGCAATACATTTGCGGGATAATTTCGTCGTACCTACCGGAAAGAAGACTGTCGTCCGGCGGCCAGGAGTATGAGATCTCTGCGGGGGTTCCTCAGGGGTCGGTCTTAGGGTCGATTCTGTGGAACCTAGCCTATGACGGGGTCCTCGAGCTGCCGGACCTACCGGCGGGTGTTGAGATGGTGGCCTATGCCGATGACTTGGCGTTGGTTATCACGGCACGGGAAACTGGGGCCCTGGAGTATGCCGCTAATGAAGCCTTGAGGCAGGCAAGAAGAAAACCAGGAACATCCGCCTGCGTCTAAACGGTCATCCTGTCAAGCTTGCTCGGACAGCAAAGTATCTCGGAGTAATGCTCGACAATAGTCTCAATGCATCGGCGCATATCCAGCACGTGGCTGATAAAGCCCACAAGGTCGCGGCCGGCCTGGCGCGGTGAATACCCAGAGTCGGCGGCTGCAAAGAAGGCAGGCGGCGCCTGCTGGCCAAGTGTAGCAGAGTTGGTAGCGCTATACGCGGCTTCGATAGTCACAGCGGCCATTCGTGTCTGCCGGGGTTACTGCGTGGTGTCGACCGCGGCCCTCCCGGTCCTGTCTAAGATGCTGCCATGGGATCTGCTGGCAAGTGAACGGGTGGCGACACAGGTGCTGACCGGGCACGGCCAGTTCCAAACGTACAAGATAAGAATTAACAAGGCGAGTGTCGACATCTGCGCGTGATGCAGATCGGATGAGACGGACGATGTCCAACACAGTTCTGCAGTGTTAGGCCCTCCAAAAAGCCAGAGACGCGGGTGCAACCACCGTGAGAGGAAAGCCGATCAAGAAGGTTGTAGCACACATGCTGACTTTAGCGAAGGCATGGAGGGAGTCCTGTGCCTTCTTCTATCATGTTCTTAAAGGCGGTCAAGGAAACTGCCAGGAGAGCTCGTTTTAACAATAGCCCCCAATCCAGTCGAGCGGAAGCGCCCTGTATGTGATAGGGAAAGAAGGGGAAAGTGGCAGCAAAGGCGAACTAGCCTTGGAATTAGGCAGGGACGCTCCAGGTGATGACTTTCGACGCATCCTCAGGTGGCGGAGCTGTGAAAGGCGTTAACGGTCTGGCTGACACGTCTGAGCTGCACCAAAGCAGGCATGAGACGCCGGATGATGTCAGATTGGAGTAGAATGTAGAAGTTGGTGCAACACCACTCCCATGAATTCGAAACAATGCCTACGCAGTTACCGATCCCTGGGGGTGGGGTGGAAGCGGATTTACTGCGTTTGTGAGTCCAAGACTAGTCACCATGGCTGGAGTGGCGCATGTCCGTATGGATTCCCGCTATCATTATTACTTCTCCTCTATGACCCAACATCTCCTTTCAGGCCATCTTAGTCATTTTGCCCGTACCGATTTTCCTAATCCTCTCCCGGCCTCTCTTCTGCCATCTCCTCTAACTTCCGCTTAAGCCGCCGTGCTGTCGGTGCAGAGCTCCGTGTTTCGCTGTAAAAATTTAACAGGCTTCTTCCGGTTCTGCTGGTCTCACTCGTGGCTTCGATGCGGTTAATGGACCCATGTAGTTCTTGCGTAAGTTTTTTTAATTCAGTCTTTGTGTTATGGGCGTTGCATAAGATCGCCTCCTGGAGGTTTCTCCGTTTCGTCTGCCAAGTCTATGGCACGTTTCGTCTGACTCCTTCTTCTTTGACGGTTCCAACACCGGCTGCTTTCGTTTGTCCTTTCGGGTCTCGTTTTCGCTTTCTAATCTCTCCCTTTCTCTCCGAGATCTCCTTTCTGAGCAGTAGGTCCGTCACGGCGTCTTCTCCGCCAGCCATCCCTTACCTCTCAACCTTCACCGAGGTGGTGGGGGACAAATCGAATGGAAGGAGAAGAATGCGCGGCCATTATGAAGCTGGCGTCATTTCTATCAGTGGCGCCAGTTTTGCCTTAAAAGTTCCGCCAAAGTTTACAATTCCGAACACAGCGATGCACGGCAAGTCAGTGCACCTACTTGTTAACAAAAGTTCACTAATTCCAGACCCGTACCAGGATCCCGAGATTTTTTCTACAAGCCGCAAGAACGCGTTCGCATCCAACTGCTTTATCAAAGCAGTATCACATATACTATGTTTCTGCCGTATACTATGTTTCTCCGTTCTTCAGGGAGGTCGCTTATTTCTTCAAGCTAGTGATGTGAGACTGCTCTGCTTACAAAGTGCACCCCCTTCTAGAAAATTAGTACCAAAAGTCTATGCAAAAACGCGCTTTTGTGCCAGCCCTATTTCCCGTTCAGTCAAGAAACATTGCCATAAAAATCAATCTAAAATTTTCCATTTTGGAGTCTTCACCCAAACCATGGCAACATGAAGGCATAAAGACCGCCCTTCCTGACATGATGACGCTCTGAGTGCCCGCCGTGCAGAATTTTGCGTGCCTACTTTAATGAGTCTTGGCGCTTGCGATTTAAAGTTAAAGTAAAAGCGAAGTAATTTTTAATTCTAAACAACGGCCAGTTTGCCAGCTGCTTACACTGTAACTTCGCAAATCCTAAACAATAATCCGTTTGCTTTTAATTGTACTCTAAGTATTGCCTTTGACCAGGGTATAAATGAACGTCGGAAGAGGATGTACATTGAAACAATGATTTCGTTTTGCTACACCACCCTGAAACATGACTTCAGTAAGCTGCTAGTATTAGAAAAATTAATGCTTTTAGTCCCTTGTTTCACAGCCAGCAACTTTTTTGTTAGGCCACGGGTGTACAGATAGTTCTCCGTCTTCATGCCTCTTAAACGTCCAACTGGTTAAATATCTTTTATTACAGCTACTATATCTGGCTAGTTATTGTTTATATCGACATTATCCGGCGGAAGCAGAGCTGTGCCGGACAAAGCTAATAAATGTTCTACTTTATGACCTTGATATCTAGCCTCATTCGCCGCCACGCTGTAACCGGCCTGCGGTATCACTGAGGCCGCACTGCGGTGATGCGATTTTGCTACACGTCTGCCCTGCATCGTTGCATTGAATAAAGGTGCGGAGCTCATTGTCTACGAAGTGCAGGCGCAGATCTTCGTGACATCCCTGTTGCTTGTTTATTATTTTCAGATTCAGAAACTCATTTGAATACTTTATTGTTGGTTCTCTGCCATTAAGTTAAAGCAAGTGTGGTGCGTGCCCGTGACATTCTTGAACACAAGCTATCGTACTGGACGTCCCTACAAGAAGGCTTGCCACATATTTAAAGCTCCACCTGGCGTCAAACAGGCATACGTGGTATATTTACATTGCGTTTATTAAATAGAGACAAAGTCCTTCCCATTGTGCGGTTTGCATGTGCGCGATTTCACTATTATTGTCTAAAAGTGCGCATATCATGTATATTAACCTAATTGATGCAATTAATCACAATGATGCAATATTGTGTCCATAATAAATTTCACCGGATAGTATTGAACATGCCAATTTAAAAGTCCCAATTGCACAGACGCTTCTGAAAAGCTCATTTTGCAAATTTTTCTCGAGCATTTAGATTCGTCCTGCATTTACTAAGAACTATTTAACAATCTTATAGAACAGCTAATTCAAGGTGCACTAAGCGAAGATGTGTATACGCATTAAATATATAATGTCGTGCGCATAAGTAAGTGGGGAAAATTTATTCAAACTTAGTATGAGTGGCCCTTTCAGACTAGTTAATATCAAGTAGAGGAGATTCTCTCAGGGGAAATGATACTGCACCACACGCAGTGCCATACCACTCTCAAACTATACGCGCCCCAGAGTAGCCTCATAATGTTCAATACTTACCACTATCTTACCATAGTCCAAAGACATTCTATGGGCAGTGTGAATGGATTTAGTGTGTCACGTTCCTGTGTGGTGTTGTTCATTTATCATCGTCAAGAGCACATCTTCAAGAGCCGACGGGAAGGCGAGCTAGTCTTGTAAATTTGTAATTGCCCTGAACCGCAGTGGTCTTGACATGATCACAACGACTTATTCGTCACCCTATGACGGATCAGTCAAATCGTGGTTTTAAACGTTATCGGACAATCTGAGACTGAGCGCGCCCACCACAATTCGCAGTATATCTTTTCTGGGGGGGGGGAGCGATTCAGCCAATCACGTCGGTAGACAGCGTTTTGAGCTGAAGATTGTGCCAATGCTGAGTTGCAGCCTAAATAAAATATGATGATTTTGGCTAAGCCGTAGGTATTACACCTACGTGTAAAGGTCTCGGGTCCTGATTTACCAAAATTATTAGCCCTTTTCTCTGCTAAAACGAGTTCGACATCGATTGCGAAGCATAGCTGACAGCTCAGTTCGAATATTATTCGAATAACAGCATAGCGTCCCAGACGAGTGTCTTCTCACCCTCGAAAGCTGTTAGGACCATCACGCCAGGTTGACAGGAGTCGTCTGTGTACAAACCTGCGGGTTCGAAAACACAAAGGTCGCCAGAAGACCTTAGAGCACAGGCTAGGGTATCACTTAAGGCAGCGTGTCTCGTCCTACGGCCTAAGCTGCGGATGCAGGATAAGCCGTGGTGACCTAGGAATACGACCTTTTCGCCACAGCTGCTCTCGTGTTCTTCATCTAGAGGAATCCCAAGGCAAAACCAACGCAGACCTTGACGACAAAGGGGAGTTCTAAGAGGGTTCCAACGAGAGCACTTGGTGGAGCATTAAGCCACTCACCAGCATCACTAGACAAAACTGTTCGAAGCCGTGCTTTATTCATCTCGTCTACTGCTGAATTGGGAAGATTGGCTAGTTGTATATCCTCCAGCTTGCCTGGGAAATCGGATCCGTCCTAGGGGGTGCTCCAGTGCGTGCTAAGAGACATTCCTTGGGATTCTCTGGCACAGTACCCAACCGTTCGACAGCTGGGGAATCTAGTATGCTTGACGCCATTTGCCAGGCACTAGACATTAAGGCAACCACAGCGGGATCTGCGACCAAAACAGCGTCTGGAATGTCTAGGCCTCTTTTTGCCACGGACAGATGGGCTTGCCTTTAAGCTGCCTCTGGACTTCAACGTGTGGGCGTTCAATTGTCATAAAATATTTATATAATCAATTAAGTCAATCTCATGGAGCAGGTGGTTTACCCGTGCTGTCGAAAAGCAGAACCTTAATAGGAACAGTTGTCTGTGTGCACTCAAGAGACCCAAGCGACTTGAGGACAATTTTAACTTCTCCACCCAACCAGATATCTAATCTTTCTTCCCGTCATCAAAAAATTGCACTCTTAGTAATGCAATGTATACGGGTCGGGATGATATAAAGTTCGCATTTTTTGTGGGTTAAGACATAACCCGCTCTTAGTTGCAAAATCCAGTACCCTCTGAATATCACGGGCCACCGTTACAGGGTCACCAGCTAACACACCATCACCCAAGTACCATACATTAAGCGGGGACTCAAGGGACCTTCAGATAACTGTAGGATCGAAACAAGATTTCAGTAGCGAAATTACCAATGCCAGTAGGAGTTCCGCAGGGCTCAATCCTAAATCCTTTTTTCCGGAGCCTAGTGTACGATGACGTCCTTCGCTAGGATAACCTTCCACAAACGGTAGAGATGATCGCGTACGCCGATGATCTAATCCAAACAGATCTCAGGCAGGGCAGCAAATTAGGCATGCGTGAGGCCCGGTACTTAGGGATCCGCTTGAACAAAAGCCGTACGGATATCTTAACGCCACATTAAGAAACGCTCGGCTAAGGCGGTCAATGCAATCGCAAGAAATCTGACAAACATTCACGGACCAAGAGAATGCAGCCGCAGATTCGCGCTCTGTGGGCACCTGGTCTGGCCCAATGCCTCTTTAAAAACGAGAAAGGCAAGTAAAATCTATAGAAGGAATCACAGAGACCTAAAACTGCCGAACAGGCGAGGAGAATTCTGTTTCGGTAAGCTGTCAGGAAAAAGCGAAGAATGACTTAACTTACACTTTTCTAAAGTGTTAGGTACTGGAACAGGCTAGAGCTACAGCAATTGCAAAACTCAAGGATAAATAGACTAATGAGAAAGACGTAAGGGAAGCAAGTCTTCCAGACCCCGTCCCAAAAAAACTCTCGTCCCAAAAAGAGTTCGTAGATACCGTGCGCAGCAGAACTTCTGGGTGAAAGCTAGAAACAGCTATGACCACGAAGATACTGATGAAGAAAGGAGCTTTGGGAATGTCTTTGAAAAACGCGGGCCTGCAAGCCCGTGTTAGGATTAAACACGTTGAGCATTGGCGGCAGTAAGTGAACCCAGTCAAGTGACCAAAATAACACTCGCCATTTCTCCTGATGGCCAATAGGACTGTGCTACGTAGATCTGGACCATCAGAGAGTAAAGCTTAATGGTGGAGGTGCGTTTAGTGGGTATGGGTCTCAGTGAGCTAACATCCATACGCTGGGGTTGAGTCCCGATGGTCAAGCTGCTACGAGAGTCAACCTAAAAGACTTACAATGAGCCACCGATTGCGCAGAGATTGATCACGAAAGCCCCGCCAGTGGTCCGCTCTCGGTGCACACTTATATGCATCCATAAAGAGAAGATGGTTTTGGAGCTACTCAAAATGCCCCGCTGATCCTCTTGTAAAACATTCATGAAAAAAGACAGCGGTTATGTGCGACATTACCGTGCCATTGCATGCAAATATATATATATATATATATATATATATATATATATATATATATATATATATATATATATATATATATATATATTAACAAGGCATTGAACACGTCAAAATCCATGGTCTTCCGTTTAACCTGTTACACTTTAGCTTCCTACTTCGAAACGAAATATTTGCAAGGTATGAAACGCGGCACCTTCAGCCTTAGTCGGACTGTTTTAGTAGCAGGTGGGCAACCAGGCATGAGATGCACAAAGCGACTCCTCACTCGGACAAATGAACAAACTCGCTCGTTCGTTTATATCCGCTTTGAACGTTGCTCTTGTGTAATATACGTGAAGGTCAGGATCCTAGAAAGAGTTAACAAAGTTTCACAGTTGGGCGCAGCAACGTATAACTTTGCTGGCAGCCATATCTACCTCAACGCCTGAATTTAAGGGCTTTGATCTTCCTGGTGTTTCCTTCAAGTTCTTTCGAGACAAGGAACGCCTCTACCATAGAGCTAATATGCGCTTGATGACACCTAGATTGCGATGTGCATGCTAAATTTGTAACTAGAGAACGTGGACTGCATCACGGGTTCCCTACGTCTTCTAAAGCCGAATTGCTCCTGTGAAAGGACCTCAGCCGCGTGCTTAGTCCGACGAATTACTAATTTGCAGAAATGTCTTCAGTGTGTGCTATAACAGCACTGCATGGTAGAGATTTAGATCTTGTTTGTCAGCCTTATGCCTAGCCTTGAATAGACGAGAAGGCCTGGCGACATGCCAGGTTTTCGGCATTCATCTCCCCTTTTTATAGGTACATTGAAGAAATCTGTATTGTTATTAATATGATTATATTTATGTTAGAACCATAAGAACAGATGTATATAACAGACAACTGTAAAAATGCTTACTTCATAGCATTTGTCCAAGACCATTTTCATTACAACTGAATAACTTTCTCGACAACGAGCCGACGCAGAAAATAGCTCAAATGTGGCGTTTAACCACGCTTCTAAGCTTTCTGCTGACGGACAGCTTCTTGCAAAATATTATTTCGTATATATATATATATATATATATATATATATATATATTAAATGAAATTACTATTTGTTACTGTGCTGTCTAAAATGCTGGTGCTTAACATGTGACACGTGTGACTTCCTGGACAGATGTTTATGCTTGATGCTTTGGAGCTGGCCGCAATGAAGGCTGTGACATCGAAGCCATTCATCAGACCGAACTGGTCCTGTTATTGTGCAGGACACTTCTCATTGGGGCTCTTGTTGGGGGCATGCAGAACATGTCTCTCCGACCCTGTACGCACTGGTTCGGCGGCTCACAGCAGTAAAACGGCATTGGCGCGCATTTCTGAAAATGCGGTTAAAGTCACGATCAGAATGAAGGTTGATGTTAGTAGTTCTATACACAGATAAGGGCATATAATATACCATTTTGAAAAAAAAGAGGTTTCCGTTAAATTGGAAGGTAATGAAGATTTTAGACGTGTGCGTTTAGTACTTAAATTGTATAAGGGCTGCTAAGCCCTGCATCGGTGCACATTCTGCGCGTTTACAACCAGCAATTAAAATATATGGTTTTGATGTTTAACCTTAATAATTGAGTACGGTTGTTGCATTGTGACAACAAAACATGTTTGTTTTGCAATACATCTTCATCTTGTAGTGACAATATTAGCATCAATGATGATGGCAATTTGTATGGTTATTACTCTTCTCAGTATGCAGCGTGCATAGGTAGGTAGTATAATCCCTGTCAAGTGCTTGCTTTTCTGTCTAGTGCCTGTCACAGACTGCATAACAATAATATACTGGTTACAACTGTCGACATGATCGATAGATCACTATGTATTTATTTACAGACCTTTAGAGGTCTTTATTTAAATGGCTTTGGAGAACCACTTAAACAAAGCGACACGCACTATATTAAGTACGATTTAAGTAAAATAACACGGGGCGAAAACAGAATTAAATCAATTATGCTATTCCGCGCAACTTCAGAAGTTGTACTCTTCAAACACAGTTTTCTCATCCCAAGCTGTTTTTGTAGGTGCAAAACGGGATGCATCCTCGGCGTCCAGACTACCCCTTCTAAATAACGCGATGTATTTGGTAACAGCATCTTTACTCGACCATACGCTGGTGCATTAGTTCCGTAAACTGCATTTAATTTGAAATTATCTGTTTCAGTGTTACTAGATTACATGTCAATGTTGTCGACCTGCTGCAAACACAGTTAGAGACCAATCTACATAATACATATGTTTCCCTTTTTTACTTTCGAAGAACGTATCTCCCCAGCGCTGTAGTCGGCATTAGCTTTTTGGAATTGCACATTGAGGATGCAACGGACCTTTTTCCACCTAGTTATGTCTATGACCTAGTTATGTCGGTGTCTTCATGTGCTGTTAAAATAACTCAAAACATTTTAGGATAAAAACAGTATACGTTGTTTTTAGCATCAAATTAACGGTATGGCAGGCTGACAACGCCAACTCCTTGCCAATAAGCAAGAGGTTAATGTTCTCACAACGTCTCACACACTCATCAAGAGCATTGTTCGTATGAATTAATATGCTTGAACTCGCTTTAGTATAGAAACGTAACTAACACTAGTTGATTGTGCGAACAAAACTCACTTCGAGCACTTGCTTCTTGCAGAGGATAAGGTTGTTTCCATCGTTGTTATTGTTGGCTCTTTGCGCCGAAACCTATTCCATACAGCAGCATTGTACTGACGAGAACGAAAACAAACATAACTGCTCCAACTGGACGATGCATAGCGGCGGCCTCTTTTGTGGTGTCTTATTGCCAGCCGAAACCGAGTTGATACTGTTCCGTCTATTACTATTCTATCGACAAGTGGCCAGAGGAAAATCTTAGCAGAATGAAACAGCAAGATGAGAGAGCAAAATGAAACTCTTTGTTTTTGTCGGACCGCCAAAATACGCCCTCGAGCTCGCACAGGGAGACCTCTCTCTATCTCCCTCTCTCTGTCAGTCGGTCAACCTGTGAGTCAACAACCACCAAAGCTAACAATAATCATCATAATCACCATCATAAGAATAAGATTAGTAACGGTATTATTGAGAGCCAATGCAAGACGTCGATCATGCTCGCTAACTCGATAAATTTCCGGCTGCCGTTGTTGCCGTTGTCGTCGTTGTCGTCGTCGTCATCCTGCTTGAAGGTGTTGATCGTAATGATGTTGATTATGTTGTTGTTGTCTCTGCTGGCGGTGTTTTTAGTTAGCAGCTTTACCAGCATCGCCATCGGCGCGCATTCGACGCGACCACAGCCTGCCGTTGCTTCGCCACCGGAAACGGCTGACGTATGGAACGGTCACGTTTTCCCGTCGCCTCGCCTCTTTGCTCCGCTCGCTCCCGCTGTTGTACGAAAAAGGACTGCACCTTATCAGGGCTGGCCAAATGTGTCTCAAAATGATTCACTGTTCGCGATTTTAACTATAGCGAGCCCAGTGAACGCGATGACACGTGGCAATGTTATTGCACACAACAACATCAACAACATTATCATAGCCACATCGACTAGACGATTAGCTAAATTAGGCAAAAATTATGGTTTGGTCCTTTACATATATATATATATATATATATATATTTTTTTTTTTTTTTAATGGTACACTATACCGCTGGAGTCCTTCCAATAAGGCGGGATCAGCCAAATATTGTTTATCAAGCGGTATATTACTTTATGTCAATGACACACAAAAACAGTTATAAGCAGCAGTCTGCAAACGATGTGACTACTCACAAACGCACTTTATAGCATCCAAAAAATAAAATAATAATAATAATAATAATAATTATTATTATTATTATTATTATTATTATTATTATTATTATTATTATTATTATTATTATTATTATTATTATTATCATTATTAATATTACTATTATTATTATTGTTATTATTAAGTAATATTTGCCGTCGTTCTTACTACAGTAGTGAATAGCAAATTCAACAGGATCTAAGACTGAATTGTAGCATGCTATAAAACTACGATTTAACAAGGCAGTTTTTAATTTGTAAAAAAAGCATGGTATACACCAATATAAACGCCAAATGTAAAATTGTTTACTACGTCGAAAGCAAACTGCGTAGCTGACATTAATGATCGAAGGAGTTTCGCTAGGAAAAATCAAACCCACACTGCCGGTAGGCGATCAGCTGGAGCATAGCCGCTTGCCTCATTGTTTACCGACGAATATAATTCTGAACACATTTGCGTGACGCATCGCTTGCTTTGTTTTAAACATCGACAGTAGTAATGGGACACGCCAGGCGTTCTCCTTTAAAGTTTCTTCAGAAATTCCACGAGAGCTATGAAATGATGACATACACTAACAAGTGTAACGGTGCCGAGATAAGCGCGGTTCAATGATCTTTAGACCCGAGAAGCTGGCAATTTAAGAATAGAACAGAACTCCTGTATTTACGTAAAAGAGGGCGAGGAAAAGGAGGGAGCTGCGCAATGTTGCAAATGTACTTGATACGGAAAGAGGGTCATAGTTACTTGACATACTTACATAGCGCATGTTGCAACTACTCCTGACCACGGGTCAGACGCACATATTACTGATGTGTCCCCCGTTCTTGCGACGCATCTGGGTACATACATTATTTGGCTTCTACGATTGTTCGGCCACACATCAAAAGTGTGATCAATAGGTCTAGTTGTGCAAGTTGTGCTAGAACCCGTTAGTCATAATTTCTCAGTGTTTTCAATCAAGGGCGGATAAAAGAGTGTCGTTTGGTTTGAGGTCGCATCTTCTGCGGAGTCTTTTTAAGAATCTTCTTTATACATCTTTATTCATACCTATGTATTTACAGAAATAAGGATACTATACGGGTGAACAGTATAAACGTTTGAACAACATAATCGTTTGTACAAATGGAGATACATCGTAGGCTCTTTAACAATAAACACACAATTTCAACAAATATAGACGCCACACTGACTAGTTCCTTGATAAGTGCGAAAAATACGTTTGATTCACACAACATTTGAATCATCCCTCCAAAAATTACACTAAGTCAATGCCATTTGCTCACTATAGTTCTTCTGTGCTCTTGTCCGCACTCAAGACGACGCCAACCATCTTAATATTTTTTCACAACATTTCCCACATCTGCAAATACTACTTAACCATGGTTCGCGCGTCAATTACCAAATGAAATACGAGTGACATATGATCATCGAAGCCGATCGTTTTGTAGAAATGCTAACGAGACCTTGCAGAATGAAAATTAATTAAAACTGTTAATTTATTAACAGCACTGTATAGCCTTTTACTGTTAAGCTCATGCCAAAACGCTTTCACCCATGACGGTTGTTAAAAATATATAAGTTAAACGAACTAGCGATGGTGGAATGGTGATCAATACACGTAAGCAGTGAAAGATAGTCGACTAGTGACGGGATGGGCAAACCAGTTCCCAGCGTTCCTGAGCTCCCTGCCCCATCTCCAGGAGGGGAGGCTCGTATCTCTACATAACCAGGACGTCGTAGGTGTAGAGGGCACAGAAGAGGAGGAAGAAACGGTACCCTCACCTGCGCGCACACTACTTGCCCGAATCCTAACAGAGGAAGAAGGGGCAAGCCCATCACCGCCCATTCTCAGAAGGATAGCTTATTGGCTCTGTGACTTTCTTAGAAAAAAGAAGATTACATCGGCTGCGGTGGCTACCACATCAACAGTAGATTTAGACGTTCTACGCAAATGCCGAGAATCCAGTCTGACCACATTCCCTGAAATAACCGTAGAACTCTGGGTAACGGGACAGGGTAGCGCAATAAACCCTGCCAGGAGTACAAGCCAACGTCTAGTTCAATTACTATTAACCTGGGAAGCCGGAGCTACTCTGATGCTGTCCGAGATCTATGCTCTAAGCTCGACCCGGGCGCATTAGGAATCCAGGTCAAAGGGGTCTCTAAAACAGCGTCCGGTGAAGTTAAGCTACTCGTCAAGGCTTCGACTCCAAACGCTACTGCAAAATTGGTCGAGGAAATTAAAGACAAGGCCTCCGTTACGACAACCATCCACACATCCCCCCAAACAAAGGCCCTAACACGCGATGGCACGGAAAAGGAAACCATTGTTCTTGACGCTTTTGAACTGACGCGGGACGGCAGGACCTTTTCCTGCAT
Organism: Dermanyssus gallinae; assembly: GCA_003439945.1. Taxonomy (NCBI): domain Eukaryota; kingdom Metazoa; phylum Arthropoda; class Arachnida; order Mesostigmata; family Dermanyssidae; genus Dermanyssus; species Dermanyssus gallinae. The sequence goes on from QVRM01002218.1 coordinate 17,236, forward strand.
TGGGAGACTCCCACCAGAAGCGGCAGCGCAGCAGCAGCACCGTGGGCACGGTGGCTGGTCTTGTTGCCGTCTGGACGAACTGGTAAATTTCTCCCAGTGCTCAAAGTGTCTCAGCTTTGAGCACCAAATGCGGGTCTGCACAAACCCACCTCACACAAACTCTCTGTGCTACAAGTGCAGAAAGGCCGGACATGTGGCCCGGGACTGCCGGGTTCTGCCGCACAGTTACCACTGCCAGCAGGAGGGACATTATGCAACCTCTATGCAATGCCCGGCCTACAAGCAACGAGTAGAAGCACTCCGGAGAACAACAAAGAATCATGGATCCTAAGTTTTTACAAATCAAAATAAATAGACCCACCCAGCGTTAGACATGGCACTTCTTTTCCCCGCTTCTAAAGGCATCGATTTTATACTGGCCTCGGACCCCCATAAAAGTCGGCTATACGCAGCGGCTGTGCACGTATCGAACGGGTCCTCAGCTGTATATGGAACCTCCTCGGTTATCCACCCTACTGGAGCCGACCGAGGTGTGCACTTCTCTTTTATCACCATAGATAGAGTAGCTTTTTAATATAGATTTTCCCAAAGGTTTCTACAGAGGTTTTTAAATAGTTTTTAAGAGACTTGACTACATCGAGATTTCCACGCAGCTCCCCGACAGTGGGGGAGCAACAGGACATCCCCGCGAGGGGCGGCGCTGGTAGACTGGGCATCGGTATACAATCTGCACCTGGGCAACGTTCCTGGAAGTAACTTTTAGAAGAGGGACCAAGAATCAACCTTGGATCTTACTTTTTGTTCTGACACCCTATTGCCCAGGGTGACAGGGTGGTCTGTACACGACGATGTCGAAAACCTCTCGGATCACTTCTACATTACTTTCTGCCGCAACGTGGCGCCATCCCTTCCTAAAACCCACAGGCTGCGTCTAAGGATAAATTTGGAGACGTTACAGCAGGAAATTGAGTCTCGCTGCGTCCGGCTGCGTAATACGGAACCACACACGCTGTCGACTATGCTAGAGGAGGCTTGTAGACCAGCAAGCCGCCCCTTGCACCCCACAGGAGAAATACAGAGAAGCTCGTCGCGCCCTTGTACAGGAAATCAAAAAGTAAGTCTGAGTGCTGGTAAAGACTTTGTAACGAGGTCCAGAAAAATCCCTGGAGGCAGGGTTATAAAATAGTCCGACACATACTGAGGCATACCCAACCACCACTGCCTCCCGACCTAACTCAAAAAGTCATCGGTGGGCTGTTTCCTAGAGCCCCCTGCCCACAACTAGGGCAAACTTTGACGCCAAGGAATTAGACTTCCCCCCATTACAATGGATAATGTGAGAAGAGTCGTCAATAAAGTCCGACCGCGGAAGGCAGCGGGAACAGACGGCATCCCAGGAGAAGCCGTTAAAATGCTAATAGAAAACCATCCGACCGTTTTTATGAAAATGGTGGAGGTCATCTTGCGATCAGGCACATTCCCTGACGACTGGAAAAAGGCCCACCTTGTCCTGATTTCGAAAAAACCGCGTTGCTCCAAGGTAACCCCGCTGCTTTTAGACCTATTAGCATCCTTCCCAGTCTCTCCAAGATTGCTGCCACGCACACGGGGTGCATCCGATGATCGGAGGTGTTTCCTGGCGACGGTAGTGGACAGCATTATGCTCTACGCAGCCCCGCCGTGGCAACGTACGGCTAAGCGGGTTACGTGCCGGCGGCTCCTGGATAAAACGCAGAGACCGCTGGCCCTCAAGATTACAAGAGCCAACAAAGCTGCATCCACCGCGGCTATCCAAGTACTATCCAGGCAGATCTCTTGGGATCTACGGGTTTTGGAGAGCGCCGTCAGGAAAACGCACGACGTCAGACACTAGACGCTTGGAACAATAGATGGATAGATCTCCAGACGGGCCAGCCGGGCTTCTGGACTTGTTCCATTATCCCGGAAAATAAGTTTAACAATATATATATATATATATATATATCATGGTTTGACACATAGTGCTATCTGAACATATTGCACATGTTATTCAAGCCCTCATTATCTCCCAAGACCAACTAACGATGAAAGACTTACTGTGCACACGTCGCTTGACAGAACTCAATAAAGTCGCATTTGTCAATTAAAGTAAAAATCGCTGTTTAACCTGAAGGTTGCCACGGCGGCATCATAAGGTGTCTCACAAATTTAGAAAAATTTGTACGCTGAGCGCTTTCAACAGGGCGACGAGAAACGTTTCTTAATAGTGTTTTGGGCCCCGCTAGAAACGCATAGAGCAGGCTAACTTATAGTCACTCGATGACGACGCCGTTCATCAATGATTTAATCAACCGTTTTCAGCATCCGCCTACGGCGACAATTCCGTAGGCGGTTGAGCGGAGGATGAGAACAGAACACCGTCAATGTTGGAAAAGTCATGCATATAACCGTTCTTCGAGCAGCGCCACACACTCACCCGCTTCTCCGACTGATTTCCACTACAAATTGTACCATCGGACTGGATTTCATAGCCCCAGCGATGAGTGTCACTATACATTTTGCGGTCTAATTTGCACCATAGATCATCATGAGACATGTCGGTCAGTGTTTGGCTGGTCGGTCGCCTGCCTTAGTGCCGTGAATCTCGACGAGGACGTCATCATACACGTACTGAACACGGGTGGCCTTTTACATGGCCGAGCCGATGCCCGCCTAAGCTGTGGTGGACGCCAGCGGTGTATAGGGCCCGGTGGGATTGTATCAAGGCCAACAGCATCTTAATCCGCGCCCGCTAATGGATAGCCCTCAGGGGGGGAGGGGGGTATTCGGACTAACCACATGATGTTGCGGAAGGAGGGGGGGGAGCAGAGGAAACGTTGACGGCGGGCGGCGCAGAGACGCCCATCCCGTGATTTCGAAGTAATGCCAAAGCAATGCCAAGTCTGGCGGGTGGGGAGGAATACGGATTTAGTGGGTGTGAGTCCTACACTAGTCACGCTAGCTGCTCGTGACGCACGTGCCTTAGCATTTACAAAACTTTCTAAATAAGAAAAAAGTAAGACTGGCAAAGAGGATCCAGTTGCGGCTTTTGCCCGAGAACTCAATTTGCTAAGCGCTTACAGAAAGAAACCCCAGCCGCTCAAGATCACTGTGGCACGCGCCACAGAAGCGGCATGGGAGGAGCTGGTAAAGAATAGTGGAGGAAAGCCTCTGGGGCTCGCCCTACAGGGCGGCTATAATCAAGTTCCGCTGCCCGCCCCCACCTCTTTCACCCGGAAAAACTCTTAAGCTAGCGGCGCGTTGTTTTCCCTACACCAATTTTAGCTGGCACCTCAGAAGACGGAAGCTTTTTGCTTGACCTTTAACGTATCGCTAGCCAGATCTTTACGGGCCAAAGACAGTTCTAGCATTACGTGGTCAGGATTGCTGACGACGCCGACCGCACAACGTAGCGCTCTAACAACGTGTCGCCAGATATCGGAGTTTGCCGAATCCACTCTGTCGACTTTGTTGCTTACTTGGTTGGAGACCCCTGCTGCCTAGTCCCGTGGAATAGCTTACCTGGATGCCCCCATGAGGAAGACGACATAACTAGAACAAAGACCAAGAGCTCAACCTGGAGGACAAGAGGAATGGCCGAGAGAGGGTTCACTAAGGGGTAGCTAGCAACCAGGCGTTCCACAAGGTCGCGACTTACACGGTTCCTAAAATAAGCCTACCGAGAGATCCATAAGCAGATCCTCCTCATGGCCTCGAAGTAGTGCAACACAATTCCGAAATTTGAGGGGGGCGGATTCATGGAAGATCTGGTAAACCGCTTTCAGCTTCTGACTACAGCGTCACTGCGAGAGTTGCGTTGGCACCTTGAGCAGAAGACCAGAGAAGTGCCAAAAGCGTTCTACAAAACACCAGCAATATTAGACGATGCATGAATTGAATTGCTTTTTGAGCAGCGTTACGTTTTCGCGGCTTATCCGCCTATGAGTTCCACCACAAACTGTGCCATCGTACCGGGTTCCAAAACCCTTCCGGTGAGTGTCGCTGCACATTTTGCGGCCCCATTTACACAAACATCATCATATTTTGTATATTCCACGGTTAAGGGAAACAAATGCCGTTTTCGAGAATGATTAAAAACGTGTAAGGTCATGTAATCAACAATGCCGAACGGTGATGACGAACCCCACCATCAAGTGGCGCTGAGCTGCCGCCGACTCGTCTGATATGCCGATGAGGTCTTTGTGTTCACTGTTGTTAACCACTACGGCTTTCCCGGTGTCTAATCCATTCACCACTTAGACTGAGAGAGACTGCGATACGACCTTTCCCAGGACTTTGTCCAAGGCAGACCCTGCCACAGATCACTACTGACGAATAAATACAAGTTAAGTGGGCTGACAATACATAACTGCATTTCTTTGACGAAAACAGTTTCAGCACGCTTTTGCAGCTCGTTTCAACATCAGATGTTATTGTTTTCTTCTTACGCCGACCGACCTCCCTTTCTTAAGTACGACACATTCTTAAACTAAGACGGTTTAAAGTATCTGATTTCATACCAGACCGCTTTAACAAACGGTCGTACCACATAGTTTGGTAGGTTTAACCACCTTGTCCGGCCTATGGTTTTATCCCTTGTCCGGTCGTTACTCCTTCCTAGATTTTCTCCTCGATGTGTGCTAAAACTCTGTCCTCTTACGTGGTTCGATATCGGGAATACAGCACACCTTTTTTTAATCCTAGATTTCTATGCCTCATTAGCATTTTTGTTCCTAGGCTGCTTTACTCCATTTGTTTTGAACGGTTCTAGTTTCGTACGATCAGACGATCTGCTCAGACATATCCGCATTCTTGGTGCCAAACAGGCTAGGTGTTCGACCATTTTAGAACGAGGTACTAGCGTCCCCACTGATGGCGCCAGTAGCAGTGGCTTTGCTACCTTATTTTACCTCAAAGTGTCTACTGTTGTTTACTATTCCGAAGTTCAGTGATGCACTGCAAGTCGCCCGGTGGAACGGTCGCTGTTGTGCTCAAATTGTATATAATAAGACTTTATTGTGTACCATGATAGAATGCTAAATTATTGCGAAATTAACAATAAGTGATTATTGAGTGTATAAATAGTTAAAAATTAAAACGAAAAATCAAACTCGTAGTACCAACAAATCGTGAACTGTGCTGACGTAACAACATGGTTTTGAGAATCCAAATGCACGAATATAATAAAGTGGTTACCAATTACGCATCCCTAGACACATTTCTGCGTATTATGTTGGTCGCAGAGAGTGTCAAGTCTCATTCAAAAGGCACCTTTATTGCGACTAAAGCCACAGAGAACATTGGCTGTCCATGTGTTTAACGGTGCGACAGGTTGGGTTTTGCCCATAAAAGCCGCAGCTGCGACCGGCCGGTTCGCATTGGATATGATTCAACACCCGGTGTTTTTCAGTTCACTTCAGTTTATTATTTTTAGACACACGCTCCTTACAGAACATCCGTGTTTCATACATCTTACTTGTCATTACGCTAGGGCTGCAATTATTATATGCTTTTTTTTGACGCTCTGACAACCACATTTTAGACGCTCGTAATGGGCTAAGTTACCTGTGGCACGATATCGTCTAAATGCATCTATCGTCATCGCGTTTTCGTACTGGAATTATAGGCTTTCTCCAGCAGAAGTATGTAGCAGCAGTAGGGCAATGACAACCACGTCCAACAAATTCAACCAGCACGGCCAGGTCTCGAACTAGTGATGTTTTGCTAACCGTGGTTGCCAGGTTGAAGAACTACGAACAGGACAGGTTGGCGCATTAAGGAATTCGTTTGTTGACGTGACACTAACAACTTCATGTGAGGACAGCTTGCGTATGATATCGTCAACAAGAATTGAAATTGCATCCTGGCTGTAAACACCGATTTAGATAAGCTGTCTGTAATGCGTCCTCAATTAGTGAGAGCCAGAGAAAATTGGCGCTTGCTACAGGAGACAAGAGGGCGGGGCGAATATTTACTACAACGTCTGTCATTAGATGTTTTGAGGGGGAATGCCGCTTCGGTGAGAGCTACCCTGGCTAGGTGGACCAGCCCAAGCCTGGACCTAACCCCTTGAGTTACGCCCCGAGCGGGCTGGGCGCATGTTCTTACATCACAAATGTATATTTTGCTACAAATAGACAAATGATGATGATGATGATGATGATTATTATTATTATTATTATTATTATTATTATTATTATTATTATTATTATTATGTTAAACAATGTTACAATTGTGAGGTCTGAACGTATTATTGAATTTTTTTAAATATAATTATCTTACTCCGTGGCGCCCAAAATAGATGCCGCATTCCCTCTGCAAACGGCCAAAGACAACGCTTGCCTCAAGATTTGGCCCTCATTTCGGTCGCTTGTGACCTCCTGAATTCGCTTACTCAAATCTTTGAGAAATGCTTCGGTTCCCTTGCTGATTAGCCCTAGCGTCTCTATGGCAATAGGCACAAAAGTATATATTGCTTCCAGTCCAGAGTATTTAACCAGTTTTCTGGCGTCCGCGTGCTTTGCGACCCAGCCCGGCTCAACTGAGCTGTGGTATAAATAGGAAGCCGCGGTGGTGCACAAAACCGTTGCATCCCAAGCTAGGGACTTCCCATGTGACCATAATGCAATGGTCATATCATCAGGTCTTTCTTCGCCAGCGGACGCTAAACCTCTCGGTTCAAGTGCTGATGGTATACCGGCTTTCCTAAGAGACCTTATAATCACACTGTTTAGTTTAGCATGTCTGGACGATCTACCGGCGCTCTTCGGGCAACTCAGTGGGTGTAAGCCACTGGAATCTACTATCTCTCCACACAGTTTGCACTGAAACGGCCAGCAGACGGGAGCGCCGATTCTAAGTGCTGACATCATGCGGAAAGAGTTCGAATCCAGCATGGTGCCGACCTGAGGCGAGGGTAAGGCTTTAAGCCAACCCCCACTGAAGTTATCTTGTGCCGCTAAGAATACGGCGCGGTCTCTCCGGGAAACAAGCCCCTCTAAGATCTCCCTGCTCTTTTTTTTTTGCTTTTGAGCTCATCGAGGTTATATTGGCTGGGTTATTCTTTCAAAGGGCCCGGGGTCAGTCAATAACATCCCGTGCTTCACTGGTTTCATGTTTTATTTGTGGTCGAACTGCCTCTTCCACTAACGAGGCTGCGACCGGACCAAATCGGACCAGTGAAGCAGCGTAGCAGACAGGAGATAAGTCAATAGCTTGCTTTACGGAGGCCCCCAAAACTTCTAAGTTGTTTAGCTCTACATGCGTAATGTCAGAAAGAATTTCTATGATCTCCTGGATTGCTTCCTCTCTCTCTCGAAGCGAGCCCCCGACAGCGGTAATCTCAGATTCTAAAGCATTCAGTGCCAGTCCCTAGTTCCGAACGCGATGTTGAAGTTGTGCCCCAGGTTAAAAGTGAAGGATCTTTGTCACTTTGCCAGACCATAGGCAAAAGCTCTGGACTTTTCTTCATCCCTGCCTCCAGTATCTTGTCTCTTTTTAGCGTATTAAATGCATTGCAGAAGTCTAGTTTAACCAGAACCTTCACTTGGTCCTCAGTCTCCAAAAGGGCGCGTGTAGCATGTACCAGTGCTTCTGCGCCGCCTCTAACAGCCACTCCAACTTGATGTGGCAGGATCGCTGTCAAAATTGCCTTTTTATTTCTCGCCATTGCTATCTTTGCAGCAATCCTACGCAAAGTCAATCCAAAAGCTATGGGCCTTATAGAGTTGTGTTTTTCTTAAGAGCTGTAAGATTTGCACCATAAAATACTGGTAGACAAAACTTAGGTAATGTGCCGTTTAACAATCTGCCAAGGAATATGCTTAGATCATTTAGCAGGCATTCTGACGAAAGAACAGTTTAATCCAACATATCGCGCAGATGATGTGGTCGCAATCCATCTAGTCCGGCTCCGCTTGCAACAGGGAATGAGCAAATTGCCTCTAAGATCGCTGAATTTTCGACGCTTTCGCAGAATCCAACTGTAGGTTGCTCGAAGGTTTCTAAGCGCTTCTGACAGGCGGCCGGTGGTGGCGGGTGTTTGTTTTTTAGTTCGCGCTCGGTGCGAGAATTAAGTGGTGCAAATGTGACTGATGACAGCAGGACTCTAGCGGCAGAGCGTACATTCCCTTCGGCTAGTTTTCTTTTAGGCATAGACACGCTCTCCCGGTCTCCAACTGGATCGTCTGGTTTACTAATTGGGGCCTTTCTGACTGTCTGCAGGAGGCTTTCCAGAGTCTTTTGTTTGAGCACTGACACACTGTCTTTGATTATTCTGGTTAGTGTGGCTTCATGATTTATTGTGGTAAGGCCAGCATCAAAGATAGAGCAGACATTAGGCTATTCCAGCTTTAAAGATCCAGCTTTGAGTTGAAATTATTCAACGCCTTTGCGAAAGCTACGGCACAGGCTTCTCTCGCTCCTCGGGGTATGACCCTGGCAATTTTGAGATCTCGACGTGCCTGCGCTAAAGTTTGGGCCAGTGTCTCTGGGTTGGCTGATGAGGAATCGATAGGAGAAGTATGAAGGGGAGAAGGCGTATTGGGTGAGTTAGTTGGATCTAGTTGAAAAGGTCTTATCTATTGATTGCGTAGGGATGCCGGGGGCTGTAGACGGGTTATGTGCGCCCGCAGACCCTGTGAGGTTCTTAAGGCGCGACCGCAGTGTGTGCAGGTGTAAGGGGTTTGGGATAGTGGGAAGTTCAGTCTAGAGTCTTCATCTGTTACAATTACATCGGGATGGGACGGTTGTGAAGACATTTATGTATGGTTTTTGCCGATACTTGTGTTCTCCATATGAACTAAAGGCACCTCTTTGGAGCCATCTAAGACGGCTATCATAAAGACCTTGCCTGCCTCCGATTCAAGAAAAGATACAGCTCTATTAAAGTTTTGGTTCTCTTCTAGCCATTCAGACAGTAGGGGCTTAAAGATCTTCCATATCTGGAGGATCCCGTTAACAATATTTGAAGATCCTGTAACTGTTTTTTTCTTGCAACTTCGGCTGCCGTCCTTCCGGCTGCTTATTCGATGCTTGTTTCTTTTAGTCGACATTTTTTCTTAATCTTGGTGGGGGAGGTGACAATTATTATTCTGTTCTACGACTTGAACCATTGTAGGAAAATCATCTTTGACGGGGAGACGGGTGAATACTTTCTCGTAGAGCTTCACTCTTTGTGCTTCAGAATATATTCTTCTTACACCACAATTGCTATCGTTGGAAGCATGGGCACCGGTACAGTTAACACAACGGGCCTTATCATGGCATTCCCATATTTGGTGTCCAGGGCGGCCGCACTTTCTGCACGTGGGTTTACCTTGTTTTTGACAATCGGTGGCCTTATGTCCGTACTTATGGCATTTTAAACATTGCAAAGGAGACCCTGCACATAACGTTACTTTAAATATTTTGTCGACGATTGTAACCTCTGAGATCGGCATGGTTTCAAATGTCAGTCGTACCCACGCAACATTTTTCCAGCCCTTCGTTGTTTTGCCTTCACCGTTCTGTGTGGCCACAGCAAACTTTTCCCTTCTTACTTGGTTAACACCCTGATCTGTTGAACATTCAAGTAAAGCTTGTTCGGTGAACTGGGGATTAACACCGGAGATTCGTCCCCAGAACGCTGACGTATCCTCACAATGAGATATTGATACCCCGCAAACCATTTTCAGCGTTCTTGCAATTGCGACCTTTTGCCGAACATGTGTATCCGATGCGGCTTTCTAGTAGCTAGATTCTAAGGCATTCAGTGCCAGTCCCTAGTTCCGAACGCGATGTTGAAGTTGTGCCCCAGGTTAAAAGTGAAGGATCTTTGTCACTTTGCCAGACCATAGGCAAAAGCTCTGGACTTTTCTTCATCCCTGCCTCCAGTATCTTGTCTCTTTTAGCGTATTAAATGCATTGCAGAAGTCTAGTTTAACCAGAACCTTCACTTGGTCCTCAGTCTCCAAAAGGGCGCGTGTAGCATGTACCAGTGCTTCTGCGCCGCCTCTAACAGCCACTCCAACTTGATGTGGCAGGATCGCTGTCAAAATTGCCTTTTTATTTCTCGCCATTGCTATCTTTGCAGCAATCCTACGCAAAGTCAATCCAAAAGCTATGGGCCTTATAGAGTTGTGTTTTTCTTAAGAGCTGTAAGATTTGCACCATAAAATACTGGTAGACAAAACTTAGGTAATGTGCCGTTTAACAATCTGCCAAGGAATATGCTTAGATCATTTAGCAGGCATTCTGACGAAAGAACAGTTTAATCCAACATATCGCGCAGATGATGTGGTCGCAATCCATCTAGTCCGGCTCCGCTTGCAACAGGGAATGAGCAAATTGCCTCTAAGATCGCTGAATTTTCGACGCTCTCGCAGAATCCAACTGTAGGTTGCTCGAAGGTTTCTAAGCGCTTCTGACAGGCGGCCGGTGGTGGCGGGTGTTTGTTTTTTAGTTCGCGCTCGGTGCGAGAATTAAGTGGTGCAAATGTGACTGATGACAGCAGGACTCTAGCGGCAGAGCGTACATTCCCTTCGGCTAGTTTTCTTTTAGGCATAGACACGCTCTCCCGGTCTCCAACTGGATCGTCTGGTTTACTAATTGGGGCCTTTCTGACTGTCTGCAGGAGGCTTTCCAGAGTCTTTTGTTTGAGCACTGACACACTGTCTTTGATTATTCTGGTTAGTGTGGCTTCATGATTTATTGTGGTAAGGCCAGCATCAAAGATAGAGCAGACATTAGGCTATTCCAGCTTTAAAGATCCAGCTTTGAGTTGAAATTATTCAACGCCTTTGCGAAAGCTACGGCACAGGCTTCTCTCGCTCCTCGGGGTATGACCCTGGCAATTTTGAGATCTCGACGTGCCTGCGCTAAAGTTTGGGCCAGTGTCTCTGGGTTGGCTGATGAGGAATCGATAGGAGAAGTATGAAGGGGAGAAGGCGTATTGGGTGAGTTAGTTGGATCTAGTTGAAAAGGTCTTATCTATTGATTGCGTAGGGATGCCGGGGGCTGTAGACGGGTTATGTGCGCCCGCAGACCCTGTGAGGTTCTTAAGGCGCGACCGCAGTGTGTGCAGGTGTAAGGGGTTTGGGATAGTGGGAAGTTCAGTCTAGAGTCTTCATCTGTTACAATTACATCGGGATGGGACGGTTGTGAAGACATTTATGTATGGTTTTTGCCGATACTTGTGTTCTCCATATGAACTAAAGGCACCTCTTTGGAGCCATCTAAGACGGCTATCATAAAGACCTTGCCTGCCTCCGATTCAAGAAAAGATACAGCTCTATTAAAGTTTTGGTTCTCTTCTAGCCATTTAGACAGTAGGGGCTTAAAGATCTTCCATATCTGGAGGATTCCGTTAACAATATTTGAAGATCCTGTAACTGTTTTTTTCTTGCAACTTCGGCTGCCGTCCTTCCGGCTGCTTATTCGATGCTTGTTTCTTTTAGTCGACATTTTTTCTTAATCTTGGTGGGGGAGGTGACAATTATTATTCTGTTCTACGACTTGAACCATTGTAGGAAAATCATCTTTGACGGGGAGACGGGTGAATACTTTCTCGTAGAGCTTCACTCTTTGTGCTTCAGAATATATTCTTCTTACACCACAATTGCTATCGTTGGAAGCATGGGCACCGGTACAGTTAACACAACGGGCCTTATCATGGCATTCCCATATTTGGTGTCCAGGGCGGCCGCACTTTCTGCACGTGGGTTTACCTTGTTTTTGACAATCGGTGGCCTTATGTCCGTACTTATGGCATTTTAAACATTGCAAAGGAGACCCTGCACAAAACGTTACTTTAAATATTTTGTCGACGATTGTAACCTCTGAGATCGGCATGGTTTCAAATGTCAGTCGTACCCACGCAACATTTTTCCAGCCCTTCGTTGTTTTGCCTTCACCGTTCTGTGTGGCCACAGCAAACTTTTCCCTTCTTACTTGGTTAACACCCTGATCTGTTGAACATTCAAGTAAAGCTTGTTCGGTGAACTGGGGATTAACACCGGAGATTCGTCCCCAGAACGCTGACGTATCCTCACAATGAGATATTGATACCCCGCAAACCATTTTCAGCGTTCTTGCAATTGCGACCTTTTGCCGAACATGTGTATCCGATGCGGCTTTCTTTTTGGCCACTTTCCTGGCCGCAGCCATGACGGCTTTATCCATTCTTGTTGGAATAGTGAAACAGCCTTTAGCTTCTCCAGCAGAAGCAGCCGTTTCTTTCGCCGGCTCTGACGGATCGTCCTCCATATGAGATGCATCTCCACTTTCGAGAGTCCTCTCCATCATACCTGCTAGCCTGGCCTCTCTACGCTGGCTCTCCTTGGCCAGGCAGCTGATTCTCTTGAAGATGTTTTGGTTCTAAAGCACTTTGCACCACACCAATGACTTCCGCCGTCGCCGGTCCGTCTGCTAGCTGCGCGGCAGGGAAGCGGCGAAGAAGCACGAGATGATAGAGCGGGGAGTAGTCTGACCTGTCACAGCTGACAGCTGGTGATCCTGTCCGAGATGTATAAGGTGAACAACTTGCCGTTGACAAGGCGATACGGCGCGCTGTGCCGATTCGTCGGCGCCTCGAGAGCAGACAGCTGGTTGCGTTATGCAACCATCTTGCCGTACCTGATCGCCTTCTGACGGCTTATCCAGTATGGTCTATGTCGTGTTTAGCTTCGAAAGAAGTCAACTTCGGTAGAGAAATCAGCACAAAGTTATCACGACTGTATCAGGTTCCAGCCTTTAGGAATCGCTTGCGGGGAGGGATGTCTTTAGCGTTGTTCAGTGTTATTTCAACGCCCACGAAAATATGCCACTTCAACAGACCACCTTCGTTCAAAGAATTTTCTGACCCAACGTAACGCACCCTTTCATGATTAATGTTTGTGGCGAAATTGTCAATTACTGAGGCACCCATGGGCCCACGAGAGTTAGGGTTCACGGGTCAGTGACCATCCACAGGTTGAATTTTTCCAGGATATCCAGGCATGAGGTCGTGCGCGGTTGCTCGGGCTGATCAGTCCTGACGTAGTAAATTATTAACGAGTACAGTAAGCTTTTTATTGACTGATTAAGTGGCAGCATCTGACTAGCTTTTCCGTAAGCACCTCAGTGTTTTCCACTGGCTTCACACTCGACACTAGTACGTAAATCCTTTGTAATTAGCACACTTCATTGTCATTCGAACTACACACGTCTTCACTCGGGGCCGTCTAGCAGGCGAAAAATAAAAACATTATTATTATTATTATTGTAGATAAAGCTGTATATTCATATACAATTAAAGCGAGCAGGTACTAAAATAAACGCGTAAACCAAAAACGAAGCGAACAAACAAAACAATGTAGAAGGCATACGTACAAATGCACACAAGTATTGCCATGTTTCTTTGTACAGTTTTCCTAGCTGTTGTTTGTGTGTATGGATGCATGTCTATCTAAAATAGGGGGAATCTAAGACAATGCACAAACGTCAAAAGCGAATAATTTTAGCCATATAGAGCGGCTACATAAACGACACGGCGGCGAGTAATGAAAAAACACCATACAATTTACTTTTGTGCACCCGAAGAGGACGCACGCTGGAAACAACACTAAACAACATGAACAAAACCTGATTCACACACAAACTCCCATTCATACACACGTTAACCCCACATGTCGAGCCATACGTGGCTTGACATGTGCACAACTTGGTTCTTTAGCGACACCACTGGTCGAACGCATCTAGGACAGACACCTCTCGTACCCATCCAGTTGTAAACCCGGCCGTCAATTACTTTTGGAATTCGGGTTTTTCGCGATTTTAAAGCCTGGTCGTGTGCCTTATGAGTATACAAATGCATGTGCTTATGTATACAGGTCATGAGATCTGAACGACACCCAGCCGCCATATCGCCAAATCGAGGGCCAGCCCACCAGTTACCGAGCAGCAGCAGCGGCAGCAGCCAATGTAAGACCTAATAAAAGCCGCTTTTTTCCTTTGCGCGACCTCTCAACGGCGACGATGGGACAAATTCCACAGTCAGCTCGAGTCGCTGAAGCATATCGTGAATGTTGAGCACTTCCGCGGCGGGCACGCCATTTAACGCGAGTGCCAAGTCACCTATAGATGAACAGGGGGGGGGGGGGACATAACATGCAACTATGAGTGAGCATCACACATATCCGAATATAGGCTCGATCTATATGACATAAGAACAAAAGCGTGTACGAGCGGGCCTCTATTCTATTCTATGAATTTGAAAAACGACGAAAACCTAGAGCTAGAAGATCACCGCGTGTGCGGGATTAAACATGGGACATCCTGATTCGGATGCCGAGCTTTCGACTTAACACCTAAGAAGCCTGTGTCTCTTCTTCCATAGACAAGGTTATATACGCATACGAGTGACAGGCTCACCGCTGACGCTGGCACCGCACGTGCTTAATATGTCAGACGTACGTTATTTTCGTGCGTGTAAGACACTTTCAGAGACTCTTAATAGATATTGCAGAGGCGCAACCGGCAGGCCATGTTTCTGTCATTTCGCCCAACAGGTATAAACTACTATAGATCTCGTTAAATATGATAGATCAAAGACACGCAGAAGTGTGCGCAGCGCAACTACCGAATAGCAACACCATGGGATCCGCTGCACTGTTAGACGTGATCTGCTGAATATGAATGTCGGTCTCCTCGACCAGCAGCATTCGAGTAAGGTTCCTGTTCTTTTATCCAGTAGAAGCGTGCCGTTAATGAAAATCCAAAGTCTCGTTCCGTCGAAAGGCAGCCTGCAATAGAAAACCCCTTTTGTTCCTTATATATATATATATATATATATATATATATTTATATATATATAAGCGCCGAACTATATCTTTGTGCTTAGGTATTATCGACACTAAATGTGTGAATAAATGTAATTTGTTACTATATATATATCTGTTAAAGGTATGTAGAGATTTGGGAATATATATATATATATATATATATATATATACATATGTTAAAGGTTTGTAGAGAGTTGGGAATATATATATAATATATTCGTGTAAAACTACCTACGATATCTACACAGAACAACATAGTAAATGCCTTCATTTTGTTAAGAACATACATCGCATACGTGAATTTGTCATCTAGCTACACATTTAGCTTTAGGAATTGGCGCACCAAATTGATTTCGACGAAATCCCGGTGTCTCGCAGAAACACAAATGACCCCCATAAATCGCAAACCTAGTGATAAAATGTCTACTTGATCTATCACTAGGGCTCCAAGTGGTGTTGGTCATAGCTGGGGCTGTGAACAAAAGCAGGTGGACTTCCTTGAGCTTTGCGTTATGGGTGCCACTGAACCCGCTGTAGGTCCCAGTTTCTGCAAAGCCATTCAAAGGAGGCGCATCGAGCAATAAGTATACGAGACGGTTGCAAATCGACGTATGAAGGCCCAGAATCAATTTGAGAAATGCCGGTTTGACTATTAATTGTAGCCGTACCCAGAGAAGAGTTTTCCCAAAAT
Organism: Dermanyssus gallinae; assembly: GCA_003439945.1. NCBI lineage: Eukaryota > Metazoa > Arthropoda > Arachnida > Mesostigmata > Dermanyssidae > Dermanyssus > Dermanyssus gallinae. The sequence continues at coordinate 32,743 of QVRM01002218.1, forward strand.
TTCTGCACTTCGTTTAAAAGCTGATGGCGCAATCTTCAGGTTGAAGGGTTTGAGAGCTGCCTCCACTGATAACTTCTGTGATTTTTGATTGTAGGCTGCGACGATTGCTTTCCTAGCCATTTTTCCTCGATCCACGCAAGATGCTGGACAAAAGCTTGTATATGCAGTTCTTTTTCGCGAATCCTTTGCAAGACTTTAGGCCGCGAAGGTCCCTTGGCAATAACTGCCGGATTAGGATTGTATTGCTTGAGCTCAGGATCACACGGAAATAAGCTTGGAGTTCATCAAAGAGTTCATCAGGCTCTACTGGACAGGATGGGAACCAAACGTACGCAGATTGTGCCGTTTGTCCAAGGAGTTTGACTTCGCGTTTCTCTTTAGGCGTCAACTTCGCGTTCTTAAAACAGTCTCGGTGTTTTTTATTCTTGTTGCAAATGGTGTCAGGAGCGGTTGAAATTTGACTAGTTTTTGGGCTCGAAGGGCGATGTGTTTCGTTCTCAAGCATTCTCGGAACCATTAAGGTCTGCAGCGGGGTGGTCGCTTAGATATAACATATTCACTCAGCGTCATCGTTCACTGCCTTGTGCAGCTTACCGGGTACTAGTTTTTTGCTTCCAGATTTTGTCGCGTGCGGGGAGGGATGTCTTTAGCGTTGTTCAGTGTTATTTCAACGCCCACGAAAATATGCCACTTCAACCGACCACCTTCGTTCAAAGAATTTTCTGACCCAACGTAATGCACCCTTTCATGAATAATGGTTGTGGCGAAATTGTCAATCACTGAGGCACCCATGGGTGAGTGACCATCCACAGGTTGAATTTTTCCAGGATATCCAGGCATGAGATCGTGCGCGGTTGCTCGGGCTGATCAATCCTGACGTAGTAAAGGCTTTCCGTAAGCACCTGAGTGTTTTCCACTAATGGAAGGCGCACATACATTGCGGTGATACTCACCTTTTTCCCCTACAATAACGATACATTGACCTTTTAGAAGCATCGTTCTCATACACCTAAGGCGGTGGTTGTAGAAAACAGCAACAACACCGCCACTGGCATGACCGGTAGAACACGCGTAGCGGAGCAACATGCAGCGTAAAAGTTTGACAACGGGTTAAGGGATTTGATTGCCCACGTTTCCGTTAGTATTAAAACGTCAACTGGCTGAGTGGCATGATCGAAACGCAGAAACAATGAAAAAAACATACTTTCGCAATTCCACTAAACGATGTTGATTTTTAGACAACCATCGGTTGACGGAAAGGCTTCCGCCTGGGTGGGACACCGGCTGACCGATCCCTGGAGAGCCGCTATGATGGCATCGGTGCGTCGGCTCCGGTACTAGCGAGTAGTTCTGTACAAAATCCCGTACAAAACCCCTCTGCGTGGCTTCCTCTCACGTGGCTTCGTTTCACCAGCCCTGAATGAATGCGAGATGTGAAAGCGGCGGATTCGTGTGCGGCTCGGGCTGTCGATGCTTGTGCTCAGCATTCGCAACGGTCTTCACTGGGATTCGTATAGTGCTTTTACTACCCGGTTATCTCCAGTATTAGTCACTGGATGCGGTACACGGATCTTATTGCCTAAAAAGGCCACTGCATGCCGTGCTATGCTCTCCGGAGCATGCCTCAAGCGCATCAGGCAATACGGAATAGAGGCCCTTGCAGTTGCTGTGAAACTGTCGACTGCATCTGTTGCATTTCAGGCATAGCCTGCCCAACGACTCAAACACTATTCAGTGCTGCCAACATGCACAGTATGCGGCCGCTTATTCTTTGCCAGCAAGTCCAAACTGTCGGAACTCTCGTTACAGCGCTGCAACTGCAAACCGTTTTTGTTGGTCTGAGACTTTTTTTTCTGGGAGGTTTCGGGAATGCATGATGCACATGCGCCACTAGCAGCCTGCGTGACTAATGTGAGACTCGCAAACCCACTAAACCCGGATTCCTCCCCACCCCCCCAGGCTCGGTATTACTTTGGCATTACATCGAAGCCGTGGGAGAGGCGTCTCTGCCGTTCTCCTTCAATCAGCTCTATCCCTGACTATCATCCCGCATGTCTACCTGCGGTTGGATAGGGGGATGCCATTTTGTAATCCGTCCTGTGAGGGTGCGTCGAGACCATGAGGGCCTGGCTGCTCCCCACTCCCTCCCCCCTCCCTCGGCTCCTCGTCTCGACCACTCTCCTGAGAGACCCGCTCAAACCTCTCCCGCCTGGCCGTTTCCTTCGCTGTCTTGAGTGTCAAAACGGCGTCGAAGTCATCATATGGGCGACCACCTCCTTGATGGGTCGGCCTCCCACACCGTTTGGTGCTGCGTCCCGTGCTTCCCTGAGAGCATCGCACCGCAGAACAGTATGCTCTACGTTGTCCATTTCTCCAGAGTCGCACAGTACGCAAATATCGCTGATGGCCTTCTTGATCCTTGACAAGTAGCTCTGGAACTGGCCGTGTCCGGTCAGAACCTGAGTCGTCCAGTAGGAAAGCTCCCCGTGTCGGCGGTCATACCATACCCTGAGGTCCGGTATCAGACTTTGGTCCAGCTCCCTGTGGTCACACCGGGTCTTACCTGCGCCCATTCCTCATGCCAGGCCGATATGGTAGCACTCCTGGCCCTGGTGAGATCCAGACCTTCGTCTAGATACATTTTACTTCGTTCAGCCACTAGGAGGTCCCATGGCAGCATTTTGGCTAGGATCAGGAGAGCTTCGGTCGAGACTGTTCGATACTCCCGGCTTACCATGATTGCCAGCGTTCGTTGGGTCGACCTTAGTGGTCTGAGACTAACAGGTATGAAAAGGCTACATTACCGACGGTGAACTGGCTGTCTAGATTAAAAGGCGATGGTGGCCAACGGAATATATTCTCAGAGGTATGCGTCGACTCTCTGATGTCTAGTGGCATTTAGCGCATAGCTATACAGGCCTCACATATACCGTTTATTCGATCAGGCAGCCTACTGGTAATTAAAAGAAGCCGGTTCGAGCTGACTAGTGTTTTCGGTCTCAGAAGTTCTTAGAGGTTTATTTATACGGCCTTCTGGTTCCACTGAGTCACCCAGATTACTTTAGCTATATATATATATATCTTCCTCTTTTCACGAACTCCTTGCCAATGATAAATTTGCATTACGAGTATTCCGCAGGTCCGCAGGGGTTGAAAGATCATTGCAACTCATTGTTAACCCATTGCATCGACCAATTCTGGTATCAAGTGAGTATACTGTCGAAGAGTCTACTAGTGGCAGAAAAGCAGTAAATTGCATATATACAGAGAGTTGACGGCTATTATTTGTTTTAGGTATATAAATATACATATATATATATATATATATATATATATATATATATATATATATATATATATATATATATATGTATCGGTTAATTTGAACGCCAAAAAGTGCCACATTTCTGAAACTCGGCACGACAATTTCAAATAGCAGTATGATCCTTTTCTGATAGTTTTTGCCAAGCAACTACTCCTCTTTTTGTGGAATATTAAAACATGTAATATCAAATTAGAAATGTTGGCATAATCATAGTTACGTCTGCTCGGTTGGCAAGTAGCCACTTACTGCAGGTACATATACTTAAATTAAACTTGCTTAAACAACATATATCAAACTGTTGCATCCAAACCATGACCCCATGCTTGAGAACGAAGGTTTTGTGAACGCTGTTTTTACTAGCAAAAGAGGGGTCATATAGTTTCTCAGACTTTTTTGCACACACATGTATTAATAGTTGGCCTGAATAACAAACTTGCCACTCTCCCTGAAAATGCTTCAGGCATGCCTCTATTGCCAATCTGTTGTGTCTTGTGCATACCTACAAACAGCACCTCAGACGCAATTTAAAGTAAGCACACAAATTGTTTTTTTTTTAATTTAAACAATGACCTCATACCATGTCCCTTTAATGTAATCTACTTTTCTAAAGTTTTTGTTATGTATGTGTATCCGTACGTGACGATTGTGAATTTCGATACTACTCACGTGATGACTTTCGAGACACAAATCGCTGTGTCCTTTTGCCGTATTTTGTTACTTCACGGTCGAGGTCGAATGTCTGTTCTTCGATCCTCCTAAAGGGATTGTTTGTCAATACCTGTTTAAAGATCGTCATACATAAAAATGCACCGTAACAAGTAAATCATATTTTTATACACCTGTCACATATGTGGCGCAAGTATCTTAAATATGAATTAATAAGTTGCGATAGCGAAGGCGCATGCGCATGTTGCATATTGTTCATACTATTCAATATTTAATTTTAATTAACTTACTACATAGGCTTTAAAAATAAGATGCGTTTATATAAAGTGTGTTGCAAAAAATTAGCAACTCATGTTTTTTGCGATAATTTCGGCCTGGTTTATTTGAATGGCTTAAAATTTTAAGCGCATGATGTACATGACGAAACATGAGTATTTGTATAGTGTTGATTTCATTGCAATCTCAAAATCGGTTCATACAAAAAATAAAAAGTGTGAAAAAACAGTGTTGCAAAATATTAGCAACAATAACATGCTAACAACACAGATCTTGTTTGTAAAGGATAGTCGATACTACAGCTGACATTCGATCCCAGGGATCAAATGTCAGGAATATTGTCTAGCTAAATCAATCGTTATATAGCTGCAAAATATTCTACAGCTTAGTCGTTGTTCCGAACTAACGACGAATCTTATGTTTAAACCATGGGTCGTACAACAGATCTTTCGGATAACGAAAAGACAAGAATTGAGGCATATGCTGAGCTCGGTCATACAGTAACTGCTATAGCAACCAGATTAGGACGGCATAAGAGCACCATCAGCAGGTTCTTACACCCTGGAGTGAACCAAAGGTGCAGATCTAACAGTGGGCGTAAGCCAGTTTTGACTATTCGAGATCGGCGAAGGATCATACAGTTGGCTACTCATGACCAAATGTCTTCTTCCAGGATTAGGACTACTTTGGGAGTGCCAGTGCACCGATCCACAGTGTACCGAGTATTAAGTTCTGACAAAAACGTGCGATACGCGAAAAGGAAGCTTATGCCGCGACTGCAACCGAAGCACATTGTCGCACGGCGTGAATTTTTGCATAGATACCAAACTTGGGATAACGAGTGGAAAAACATCGTCTTCTCGGATGAAAAGAAATTTAATCTCGATGGCCCTGACGGCTGTCAGTACTATTGGCACGACTTGCGGAAGGAACCTAAATGGTTCTCGAAACGTGTGGCCGGTGGTGACTCTGAAATATTGGGGCGCGTTTGGATATAATGGGAAGTCTGATCTAGTCGAGATTGTGGGCCGAAACAATTCTGACATGTACCAGCGCATTGTCGGTTCCCAGTTAGAAGCCCACTTCAGAAGAATTGGGGGACCTGACGCAGTTTTTCAACAAGACAACGCCACGTTTCATACCTCGCCTAGCACTATAGCCTTTTTTCAAGAACAAGGAGTGCCACTTTTTGACTGGCCGGCATTAAGTCCAGACCTGAATCCTATTGAAAATCTTTGGGTAAAGCAGATTTACGCAAATGGTCGACAATATAATCATTTGTCGGACCTCAAAGAAGCTGTCCAGCAAGCATGGACTAATATTTTACTTTCGTACTTACAACAGCTCATTAACTCCATGAAAGACCGAGTTTACAATTTGATTCAGAAGAAGGGACGAAAAACCCGTTTCTAGAATAAAATATGTAGTTTCAAATGAGTCATACAGCCCTGCTAAGAATCGAATACGCTGTAAGGCGCTATTGTTGCTAATATTTTGCAACACTGTTTTTTCACACTTTTTTATTTTTTGTATGAACCGATGTTGAGATTGCAATGAAATCAACACTATACTCATGTTTCGTCATGTACATCATGCGCTTAAAATTTCAAGCCATTCAAATAAACCAAGCCGAAATTATCACAAAAAACATGAGTTGCTAATTTTTTGCAACACACTTTATATAGTGGGCAAGAATCCTTGGAGGATTTGTGTCGAATTTTGCCGTCATGCTCAAATGGTGGCGCTGACGGCAAGGTGTCTGTAAACATCGTCGCTCTATACCATCTACCATAGATATCTCTCAGAGAGTGAAGCTCATTGAGGTGTACTATGGAAATGTGTTTGGTAAAAAAAAGTTTGGTGGACCTCTGTGATCTCTCAGAAAGAAGACGTTCCGTGGCCACCACATTAAGCAACCTGACGCCCCTGTATTCTTTACTGTGGTGTTTTTTAAAGAGCAATGTGTTTGCCAGTAAGCCCGCTACCATACACGAGCTAAAGGAAAATATTCGGCAAAATATTCTAAAAATGATGCCAACATTATGCCAAAATGCATCAAAAATTGTGAATCTCGTATGGGCAATGCCGAAAAGTGCCAGGGTAGCTGTCTTCCCGATATCACATTTTAGTTTATAACATCATGCAAGACGCTCGCTAGTAAAATTCAAATTTGGCTTATTATTTTTTGTTTTGTATTTTATGTAAAAATGATTAAGAACCCTCAAGTGACTCTTGCCACACATTATGTATACATATGTGTATGCATACGTATATATAATGTGTGGCAAGTGCATGTGTATGCACTAGTGGCATAACCGAAAAATAAACTGAAATTACGATGTCAAAATTTTCTTGTCAATTTTCTCTTAGATGATTTCCACTATGCTACATAGCATAGTAAACCTATGTGCACCAGCGAGTTTTAAAGCTAGCCCTACCGGCGATTCTACTCATCGGGAAAAAGAAATGCGGCATACGGTCCTGAGATGCACCGCATGGACCGAAACCAGGCGAGGCATGCCCAGAAAAAGACTCTGGTAGACCTAGTCGCACACATGCTCACGTCGGTCAACACGGACGGAACAACTGGGACGCGGCTGCAAGGCCTATTCAACGTATTATGAAGGCAAAGGAAGATGCCGGAAGAAGAAGACTGGTGGAAAGTGTAAAAGAGCCGCTTGCAGCGGGACATAATGATTTAAAGCTTCCGAGACTTTCCCGCCGCCTGTGCGTAGCTACTCTTCTGTGTCAAGGATTCCGCAGGCCGGAGGGTCATCTTAAGGGGGAAACATACATGTAGGCACTGTCGTGCAAATATGTAGGGTTTTAGTGGGCATTGTCTTAAGCCTACGGCTCGACTCCTGCCAAGTGCCAAAGCTTACTGGTGGGACTTGCTGTTTGATGGTTGAGTCCCACACTGTTTGAGTGTGAGCATGTTGTGGGCCACACCCAATCCCTGTACGCTTTTGCTCAGTCGTACGTAAATGTATTTTAAGCCCTAAACTCCCTCAAAAAAATGGCTAGCCCTACCGAACTCTGGTTGTAGAAGGGCACGTTACCGGGTCCCACATGTCTACATTTGGCGACTCGTGTTCTGGAATGTGGCTTACTATAGAATGCTCAAAATCGATAAGACGCGAATAGAGACGCGGCGTACGCCTACGACCTGACACTTATGGTGACGGCTAGGACAAATGCCTGGGTGAACGAGTGGATGAAAGCTACCTCTCAAGCTTTTCGACTGAAGCACTCCTGGTCCTACCTAAGATGCTGCCAAGCATCCTGCTCGCGAAAGTGCCACCATTCTGGCGGGAGGAATGAGCGCAGATAAAACCCGGGATAACCAAGGGAAGCTGAACCGATAGTTTTTAAACCGGATCTCGAAGCGTGGTGCGACGGCCAGAACGGCGAGCTGTCCTGCTGTACTACGCCGGTGTTGACCGAAAGCGATCAATTTCAGGTTTACCTGATAAAACCGGAAAACGCTAATAGTGACATCTTCGGCGCATGCGACATTAGTGAGGCAGACACCGTAGAACACACTGCGGGGCTCTCAAGGTTGCATGGGGCGTGGGTTCCACCACCGTGAGAAGCCTCCCTTTAACCAGAAAGAATGTAGGCGCCGGAGGTGTGAAAAGAAATAACAAACTGGTTGGACGGCATTTTGACATTCAAGGGGACTCTCGACAAAGTCAGGAGGAATAAATTCAAGCGATACTACGGTAGACATGCCAAGGGGGCATGTATAGACGCACCCTCTCAGGCGGGTTAAACCGAGAAGGAATACGGGTTTAGTGAGTTTGCAAGTCTCACGCCAGTCACGCTGCTGGTTGCTTGTAACGGGTGTGCTTTAAGCATTCTCAAAACCTTCCATATTCAATAAAACTGCTACTAGTAGATAGCGTATGGTGACTACCGCTTCTAGAGGGTATCCCGAACTTACCTTAAACACCAGAATTAGTTCCTTGCTGGCTGTCATGAGTTTCTTGACCAGGGCCGTTGTCAGATTGTCTACGTCGACTCCATTAATACTGACGAGGACGTCTCCAGCAAAAAGGCGACGACACTCCGTAGTTCCTGCAGCCACCGGTGACCAAGTTGGTTGTTGTTGTAAGCAATCACAGGTGCCCTGCCAACATCCAAAGTGGCGTTTGCCATAAAAATGCATCCAATCGCCGTGGCACAGCCAACGGCCCGACCCGTACAGCACAGCGCGTTTGTTTTAAGCGAAACTGGGCGCAAAACGCTCTATGCTCGGTCTGCCGTAGGGACACACAGACACGAATTGGATGCATTCTGTTGGCAAGCGACTCCTTGGGTATTGCAGCCCCTAATTCAATCTATGCATTTCTAATGCAAGATCTACCGATGCCATGCCCCAGTGGGCAAACATTATTTTCGATAATATACATATTCATATATGCACTATATCTTGACGATAACTATATTGCTTCTCTTTATAAAAGCATGTTCTTAAATTGTTGTGCGCCAAACGTACTGGCATGGCCTACATAACCATACCATACTATATTGTTGGCCCATAAATATACATATATAGACCGCACAAAATTAACATTTGTAATCTTTAAACGTTAAAGAATTCTTAAGGTTCAATTTACTTCAGCCCCTTTCCCTTTCATCGACCTTTTGGGACATGTTCTCAGGCTATTACAGACAAATCGTAAATGTTCCCCCCACACGCGGGATTTAACACCGACTACTACTGAATCAGCAAATATTTGAACCGCATGGCTATTTCCACCGTGGTCTAGCTTTAGCTATTAATCTGCTGCTCGAAACTTATACGTACCACATTAACAATAATAATAATAATAATAATAATAATAATAATAATAATAATAATAATAATAATAATAATAATAATAATAATAATAATAAGCATCCTAACTTAGGCTTATATTTATACATATCTGATGTTCCACATATTACTCCCTACCTATATACGCAATCGATGGTCTGACCCGCCGAATAGTGAATTTGCTTGATCCGTCTGGACAATGGTGCTTCTTCAGAACGACAGGCGTCTGCGACATAAACGAGCGCCATTTGCTCCACTGTACGAGGATCTCAATCCATTCCTTTTGCTGCGGATCCATATAGACATCGTTTGTCAGATACTCCACTGTGATTGTTGTATTGATGTCCGGCTTGATCAGGTCTAGGGAATGGCGTTTCTGTCCAAGAAAAGAAGGAAGATTTACATGAATGCGCACAAACGAAATTGCGAGTAAACAAATACACTACAATATTGTGATTGTTAAATAAGCTCAAGCTGAAGCCACCATTTCGTCAAGCAAGGCTGGCATTCATTCTGCACATGCGCAGCAAGACGCCCGACGGATGTTTGCGAACAAATAGCCGGGTGTGGTGAGAGACCTACTCGACCTACGCTGATGACGGAAGGAAAGTTCCCGGCCCGATCGTCTTCACACATTAGGTGCCGGCGAGGAACTTTTCTTGGATAGAATGCGACGGAATCACAGAGATCCCTCCCTGAGTCTACGCAACGGATCTTGCATTCGTCGCTCACCAATGGTCGTTATGAGTTGGCGCTAGAAAAGATTTAAGCGCTATGTTTCGCCAAAGAGAGGTAAACAACAGTTTTCGCGTCTCGCTTGCCGATCACGCGTTTTAGACAAGGTGACAGACCCCCAGTACCTAGATGTCTGGGTGTTTGGGCTCCAGTATCTAGGCTGGAAGAAATTGCGAGCCTGGGGAAGCGGGTTCAGTGGGCTTGTGAATCCCACACGAGTTGCTGACAGCTGCCAGCAACGCATGGCTATTATGCATTCCCGAAACCTTGAATTAAAACAAGTATCTGGGTGCCATCTTAGTTACAAGCTTAAAGGAACCGTTAGGTCCAAAGTACGCCTTGCAGGCCTAAAGTTAAATATGGTTAATAACTTATTCATATGGCCAGGAAAATCCATATAATTTGCCTGGCCATATCCACAACTCCGGCACGTCGTTAAAAATACGATCGAGACCCGTACAATTTGATAAGGACCATACCTCGAAGGAGCCTTCCGAGGACAGGAAAGAGCTGCTTTCAAGAGCAGCCGAGTCCATAGCTGTGTACGCTTCTTCGGTGTAGGTAGAGATGACACTCTCCACGGCAAGGAACCGGTGCCACATGCGTACCTACCAAAGGGAAACCGCGATCAAGGTTTGCCGGGCACGCAAACCCTCATCGCGGTATGTTTATGCTAATAAAAACGCTCTGTTAATCCCCGCCAGGATGCTCTCCTTAAAGCTACTTGCAACTGAGCAGAGAGAAGGGTGGTACGCATAAGGCAGATGCGGAGTAAAGGGGACACGTGGATGTGCGGAATAAAAGCGACATAGGGAGATAGACCAGGCCACTCATTACAAACTTAGGCACATGGCAGGAGAAGCGCAACAAATGGAATGAAGGCAAGTGGACAAGGCCAGTCACACCAAACATCGCGACATGGTTTGAAACACGGTACGGGGAGTTGAGAAACTACACCAGCAGCCAGGCTCTCAGAATTTTGGCGCATTCTCTTAGGGCGGAAGGCGTTTAACAGCCGGCGCCTAAGGGGCCCGTCGGCACCAGCGCTGAGACCTTTCTTTCACAGCTATACAATCGCGAGCCTAAGGGTTTGTAGAATACGCTTACAGTTCGAAATCCGTTATATTGTTCTGTGATACGGTTGCCGCAATATGTATGCAGCATTTGCTCCTTCTACTATTTTAAACCGTTATTTGAAAGTTAACTCATGTTTCGAGACTTTTATGTCGTCGGTTAATGCCGGCTATTTTCTTGACATTGTATAGAATGACCTCAGATCTGGATGTTCAGTCTGCACAAAATATATTGAATCAACAAATGTTCTTAATAGCACATGTATCCCTTGTGAACCTGCGTGAGTATTTGCTTCAACATTATTTGCTTTACACCATGCAGCAATGACATGTGATGCTAACAAGTTTTCCACTGGATAATTATGTAGTCCTTAGAACAAAATGTTCGCAGGCATCGCATTCAAACCATTATTTAAGCATTACACTGTAGCAAAATGTGGTTCGTGAGCACTTCTTTCAGCAATACTTCTAAATGCGCCACGTTGGAGAAGCAACACAATTATCCATGTGCCTAAACTTTTTGTAGGCGTATACTTATATGGGCTTCTAAGCATACTTAGGTCATAGAGACCGTAGTGTGCACCACATCCATCTGTCACAACACTCCGAGCCCTGCAGAATTGATGCAAAGTGACCCTTACAATAAAAAATGCCACAATTTGACTAAACAAGAAATCATGCCATTCTAATATGTGTGACAATTATGGTGTATGTAAATTACCGGCTTCATGAAACATTTCTAGGATAGGTTTGAAACATTATATATTCAGGTATATATATATATATATATATATATATATATATATATATATATATGTATATATACATATATATAAATATATATATATATATATATATATATATATATATATATATATATATATAAATTTATATATATGTATATACATATATATATATACACGTTCATTGATATATTTACGTATGAGCACCTTTTTCTTAAAGTATTTTAATGCCTAATGTATATAGGCTAGTTCTAATTAAATAAATAGTCAACTTATAGTTATGGTTAAATAAATCAAACGCAGGAATGCCAATAATATGAATTGTTAAAAATTCGTTTCAGCACAACTTACATCGAATTTCTCGTTAATTCCGATTGTCGTGTCATTGTTGGCCTTCGAGATAAGCTCTCTCATGGTGGCCGACACGTACGTCAGTAGTGGACTTCTATCCGATTCGTCGACGGCATCCTTCAGATTGTTGAAGTGCGGCAGGGCGACTACCCGAGGCGACTTTGGGGCTCCCTGCAGAAGGCTGCCATAGTCTGCCCGTGATGCCTTTAAAAAACACCCTTTAAGTAAGTATCGGCATAAAATCAGTAGTGCCCAAATGACACTAAATTACAACACTAAATTGCTCATTAGCGCGATGCATGCTTAATGGGCCCCTTAGGATATCTCATCTTTAGTGCTTCTGAACCTACAAAATACATAAGAGCCAAAATGTCAGGGAATACCGGAGATCAAAGACTAGATGCAGTTTGCATCGTAACGTAAAGCTGGCTGAATTTGCTCTGAAGCTCATTGCCCCATTCATTCATTTTAGGTACGAACGCACGCAGTGATCCCACGCGCCAGACTATTTTGTCTCTCCAACGAGTTCAAGAGAATTTACCTAAACGCTTCTACAATGGTATTTTATCAACACAAGATTCGCAACCCCATGTGAGTAACACTAGCCTTAAAATATATACTACTTGGGGTGAAAACTTAATGAGCACCCATTATGCCCCCGAATTTTACAATTTCAGACTATCAGTTATTCCAGTCTCTCTAAAAAATGTCACTGGAAAAAATCCAGTCATTCGGGAATGCCTAATATTAGGTACAACAATTGTTCGTCGTCATGAAGCAAGACCCTTACCAGTAAGAAAGCCTGAGGAAGCAGCATTACTAATATTAGGGACAGCCTTTTAGGCAACGGGGAATATACTTTTTGACATGCGGATATCTGCGAGAGCTACGCGCTGGTGCTCCCTTAGTTATTAACCATCTTATGATGCATTGGCGCTAAGCCACCGCGTATATTACACCCATGTGGTACAAAATCTGTACACCAGAGTAAACCCTAAAACGAACATCAAGCCAAAATTGGCCTGCTATTAAAAAATCAGGTAACGGGAAACCCGCTGCCATGCTTGAAGAAGCAGGGGTAGCTGCGTCGGAGCACAATAGGCGTAAATCTCTTAAAGAGCACCTGCCCCTACCATTAGAAAAGCCTAAAGAAGCAACACTCCACAGCTATGGACATTTATAACGGAGCTAAACCTGCCTTCCTTAAGAAGAAAGCTAGTTACATCATTGACGTCAAGAGAACACCGTGCGCGTTTTTAAGTCCTAATCGAGAGTCAATTGCCTAACAGTGTAGTCGCAGGGATACAAGATGTACAAAAACTTACTTCTTACTGATGGCAGCGGCTGACGTAGAAAAACTAACAACAAAGACAAACTAGCAAACGCCGGACTCCGCACACATTAATACATAATGCAGTACGAACTATATACCTAAGTTGTAATATATAACCTATAACCACGATGAGACGACCAGAATTGGGGCAGGACTTCGGCTCGGCTGTGATCTTGTGTCCTTCCACCAATGCACATGTGGTCAACCTGTTGACAAGTTAGCCCATCATGGGTTATCGTGCATCATGAGTGCCGGGCGGCGGGCCAGACATGCCAGCATTAACGACACTGTTAGCCGAGCGCTCCGATCTAGCGGATTTCCCTGTACCCTAGAGCCCCAGGGTCTCTCCGCCGACAACGGCAAACGCCCTGACGGAATGACACTAACCCCCTTCAGCAGGGGCAGGATGCTTGTCTGGGACGCCACAGTTACCGACTCAATAGCACCTTCAATGGTCGGTGGCGGGGCGATCTCAGCAGGCCACGCTGGTAATCTAGCCGAGGCGAAGAAGCTCGCAAAATACGCCTCAATAGGTTACCCACATGAGTTTCAACCGCTAGCGTTCGAGACCTTGGGCGGTCTAGGCAACCTCACTCGCAAACTCCTTCACAGAGTCGGTAAGCAGCTGAACCTCGCAACTGGATACAAGAGATCAACTGCTTCCTTGAGACAGCGCCTTGACCTCGACGTCCAACGCGGAAACGCGGCGTCCGTCCTGGGCACGCTGCTGAAGTGGTCCCAACCCACTTTATACGAGATAGAGTAATATCTATATATGCACACGTTTGCGGGAGACAATTGTAGCTCCATTTGCATTCTTAATAAATCACTTATTATTATTATTATATATATATATATATATATATATATATATATATATATAATTTTGGTTATACCTAAGTATAAGTCAGATTTGCCGTAGAGAGCTTGAGGTAAATTTTAACCCCACTAGAACAAAGGTAAAGTTCGTCGAGACAAATACCGACCCACTCTTAGAGCTCGCTGCCCCCACCCCCTCCGCCCTCACCATCAGAGGAATTCGTAGATGCAAGGCCTCAAAGAGGAGCTAACTGAAAAACAATACGCAGATCTTCTGCCAAAGGGAATAGTCTGCGCGCACCTATCCGGCCACCAGCCTTAGTAAGGCGAATTCTCTGCTCAGGTCCTCAGACCGGCAGCCACCAAACTCTGCAGCTCTCCTAAGACAGAGAGACATCCAGGCAACGGTAGTGACCATCACGGTGACTGCTGAGATTACTCTCATACAAAGGCTTGGAGAAAACTTATGCAATAAACAGGCATGACTCTAGAAATCCACGTCGAAGGCCAACATAGAAGAGCGTCACGACAAAGAGCATACAAGAAAGCCTGACTCTACCTTCGTAGTTGTCAGTGAGATCACGTCGTAATGCATTTGATGCTGACGCCGTACATGCCTATAGGAAAAACACTGATCCAGCGACGGCTGGCATCGGCGTCAGAATAGTTTCAAGAGCTGCTACATTCTCGAAAGACTCAGTATGCGTGGAGCACCGGGGAAACGGTGTTTACCCTGGGACCTTAAAAGAAAACGACTACTTATGCATTACTAAAGTCCCCGCTAAGAAAGCTCAAAGGCTCCTACGACAAAAACATATACATATTTGTTGAAAGTGGACGTTTACCTCGACAACAAAACGCCCAGAAATATTATACTTCTGCGAATAAACCCACATAGTCTTAGAACATACGACCTGGTGTCAAGATTCGCGGCCGAAAATAACATACCCCTATAACACAGCTTTCTTAAACTGGATCCTAAGCTAGCAACAAGTTCTCTTTGATCGAGGTATTCGCCTGAAGATGATCACCTATAGGTAGCTAATGCATTTATCTTTTAATAGCATTCCCGGCTTTGCGATATACTCATTTTATGTTTCTCCGAACTCATTCTTACAGGAATACGAGGACATCCTTAAAAAATACACCTTAGCAAAAGCCCTCGTAATCATTGAAAGGCGATAGTGGGAGGGTGATTGAATGCGGCCCATAGTATTCGGGGAAGCAGCCCCTCATCAAAATAAAAAGATGTGCTCCGCGAATAAAGAATATCCGGACTGATTTTCAACTAATGAACATTCCAGTGTACACCTTCGGCAACGGCACACACATATCGACGTTACATTTGACATTTGCATAAGAAGGACTAACTTACCGAATACCCGACTGGAGGATTTACTAAAAGCATAAAACCATATCCGATCATCTCTACGTAACCTTCTCGGTCAATTTAATTTTATATAAAACAAAATGCATAATATAGTAATCGCATCATTTGTTAAGTAGAGCCAGCTGCTTAAACGCTAATCTCGCTGGCCGAGAACCGCGAATTTACCTCAAGTTCTTCGAATAGCAACGGCATTTCCTGCGTGTGCAGTTGTTTCCAGCAAACAGTTTGAAAATACGGATGGGTAAGAATGTCAGCGTATGACTTCGAGCCAATTCGCTGAGCCGGTTTCTTGCACAGTAATGCTGAACAGAGGGAAGTTGCAGCTTCATTTGGAAAAGGTAGTTCGCCCTCAGGAAATTCTGCATCCGTGGTATTAATTACCTCTGCAATATTTTTGCCCCGAAACGGCAACCTGCCTGAAAACCAACGTACAAATTAATTCCACGACAGCTCTAAGTAAGAGGAGAATTTTCACATCTATGAATTTTTATGGGACCGTCTTTTTAGCTTAAAATTTTCATAGTCACAAGCTTGCAACGAGTGTAACAATTAAAAGCATTTTGAAAAAAAAAATTTAATCTATATATATCAGTTTCATACAGTAAATGCTGTATAAAGACAACCCCTATATGAGAAAAACCATAATATGTTAAAACTACCTCGGATCACAGAGATCATATATATCACGAAATCAATTGCCGCAGACCAATAAAACGCGCTAAGAGCATAGTCAATTGTTAAACTTTCTACTAAATGAAGGACATCATAAATACAATATTTCAATAAACTTAAGCTAACGCTCTTAGGCTTAAAGAAAGCGGTCACTACAACATGTGTAACCATATCACATATCACGAAAAGACATTTCCTTTCATCTTCAGCTATCATAGACTAAACTCAGTGGCGGACTACATATAGTGCTCCGGAACGAGATCCTCCTCGGATTGTCGGGCCCTCTCCTAATTCCTATCAGGGCAATGCTAAATAGAGAGCATTTGCGACTTTGTTAGGGAAATATAAAGTGAAAAATAAAATACCCGACGTGCGAAGCAATCTAACGTGACAATGTGTTGCATTTGTATAGGTTTGTAAAGTCCGCCGCAAAAATCCATATAAAAATCTTAAATCAATTTGTATCTAATATATGTTTATTTTTCTGTTCCCGATAGTGGTACTGTATGAACTCACCGTAAATAAACTTATAAAGGACAATGCCAAGCGACCACCAGTCACAGGCTCTTCCGTAGGGTCGGCCCATATGCAATTCAGGCGCCATATAGGCTTCGGTACCAGCGCGCTCCCTATCTGTGAACTCATTGCACGTCCGACGGAAGTACGATTTCAACACGACCTCGCCCTGATGCTCAATGCAAACCTGTTGTAAATCGTTACAAACTGTAATGTGTATATGTGTATATGTTCTTAAGTCTCATTTTATATATTATTATTTTAAGATCTTATGTATATACATACAAAACCGATCTTCACCTTGCCTCTAAGTTATATATATATATATATATATATATATATATATACACATACATATATACGTGTAAACATCGTCGCACGAATGTAACAGTTGCTGGCATTGCTGATAAAAAGAAGGCTGCTATAATGGTAAAATTGTTACTTCAAAGCATCTATGTGCCGTCCATAGGTACTTGCCACTTGCGATGCAACAGACTGACAAAACACTAAACAATATTACCTTTAACTCCAACCTCAGTGTTTTAGAACCTAAAAATATAATCTATCTGACCAAGGTACCATCGCATAGTAACACACAACGCACCAATAGTGGAAACCGTACAGATTCGTCAGTACAAGAATCCAACTTCAAGCGGGCTTTGCTCAACTCAACCCTGCACACAGGCCAATTCACTGAAGTAGCCAGCAATGCTACATACAGGTAGTTTAATAAGTTCTTAAAATGAGCTTTTCAGAATTCGAATTTTGGCGCGCTTTCACCGCTATTGGAAACGGCAACTTTTCGAATGCTAGCAGTCAAAATATTATGGTGATTGGCCGTTGCGATTTCGTTTGATCGCTTTTCCCGTGCAACGTATCGGCGTGATTTTGAAAAATGGAGAAAAAAGAGTTTCGAGTGGTTATCAAGCATTTTTATTTCAAAGGTTGGAATGCGACTCAAGTGAAAACTGAGTTAGACGAGGTGTACGGTGGCTCTGCGCCATGTTTTGCCACTGTTTCCAACTGGATTAATGAGTTAAAAAGAGGTCGCAGGAGCACCGAGGATGAACTACGTTCAGGACGCCCAAAAACGGCAACTGATGAGGAAAACGTGGAAAAAGCGGAAAATCGTTGCCGCAGATAAGCGAGTGAACATTAGGGAGATAGCGGAGGCCTTGGGGATCAGTTTGGGTAGTGTGCATTGTATCCTGCACGAAAACTTGAAGATGAAAAAGCTCAGAGCAAAATGGGTGCCGCATTTGCTCAACCAAGGCCAAAAAGACGCGCGTGTTTCCGCTTCACAGCGAAATTTGGCCAAGATGTCGAAAAATCCGTCGGATTTTTGGCGCAGATTCGTGAACGTCGATGAAAGCTGGGTCCATCACTACACTTTCGAGACCCAAGAAGCATCTCGCCAATCGTGTGCACCTGGTGAAGAACCTCCGAAGAGGGTTCGGACAACGGCATCGGCCGGAAAGATGATGGCTACGGTTTTTTGGGACCAACGTGGAATAATTCTGGTCGACTACCTTGAGAGCGGTAAAACGATCACGGGAGAATATTATGCAAGACTGTTGGACTGCCTGAAGCAAGAACTCATCGTGAAACGGCCCGCTTTGCAGAAGAAGGTTGTCCTGTTTCACCAGGACAATGCTCCCGCACACAAGTCGCGGCAAGCAACGGCAAAACTGGCCCAACTGAGGTTCGAACTTATTGAACAACCTTCCTATTCTCCAGACCTGGCCCCCTCTGATTATTTCCTCTTCGGACATTTGAAGAATAGTCTCGGTGGAAAGCGTTTTTCCAGCAATGAAGAGGTTAAGGCTGCTGTCAATGCCTATTTTCAGTCCAAAGACGAAGAAAAAATTAAAAACAAGATTTGGAAAATTCTTGGTTTTCATTTTAAGAACTTGTTGAACTACCTGTATATACAATGTGAACAAACACGTATTTGTTTGCATTGTAGTACAACCTTACATTCTACACAAAGCAACTGCGTCTTAGGAATTTCAGCAACGATTAGTTATTATGTTTGCTTCTCGCGCCATACGGATCCCTAATGAGATTATAAAGGTCCTGTGTTTTCGGTTAAAACAAGTTCGAGTTGGGTGACTTAAGCAAACGGGGGTTACAGAATAGAAACGCATTCGTTAAGAATCCCTTTACCGGCACGCACGGAAGCAATTCGGGCCGGACATATACAAATACTAGGATAGTATTCTGAATAGGTCAGAATAGTACCTAGCTAAGACGGCATAGGGTCTTCCCAACAGTCCTTGGTGGAAGGACGGCCGCCGACTCTCAACGCCATGCTGCCGCAAAGAACTACAGCCTCTTCTCAAAGATAATTCGATCAACAACACTGATTGAACCGGCCACACCCCGATCGATCACAACCATAACTAGCGAACTAGCGCACTAGCCCTCTAGACTACACCGCCACTTTCAATATTTGTTTTTATTTAGATACAGCATTTGAGACAAACGACATCAGTCATTCACCGATTTGGTCGCCATACTCTGTACAACGCTCGTTTTTGACACAATCTCAGAACCCAATGCAAACATTTATCAGAAACTGTTTGCTAGCACGTCAACGCGCATTGTTAGTTAAATTATTGGATGCAAATCGAGATTCCCTTAAAAAAAATTGCAAAAACGGAGCTCCGCAGAAAGCACAAGGCAAAATACAGGTATGATTGCTAATTCATATGACGATGCGCCAAAATATGTGCATGCACCGGAAAGCACAAGATTGTATGCTTCACATTCCTAAATATCTGCTACACGAGAAAAAGCCTAATCCATACTTTGATATTCCTCTAAACAAACTCCTCAGTAGCGTATTAATACGCCGCTGTGCCGGAGAGTGCACGCTTTGACGTTTTGAATAGTTTGGTTTGGGTGTAGTAGTTTGAATAGTTTGTTTCGGGAGTAACTATGACTCTTTCCGGTGTTGGTCCGCTGGCGCGCGAGTTACGCGTGCTGCGGGGACCTTCACGCGCCAATAGCAAGTTAGTAAGACTGTATAAACTCAAAAAATATATATTGTACGTAAAAAAAAAAAAAAAAAAAATATATATATATATATATATATATATATATACATAATTAATAAGTGCTTAGCTCTCGCAAAGAGAACCTTCATCATGTTTCCCCTGCGTCTCTTTTTCTATGGTTGTATTGTCGATAACGCATGCGCGTTTGAGGTGCTAGAACTCACCTTGCCGACGTCAAGGTCAATCACTTTAATGAGGCCGTTCGCCTGGAGCAACACGTTTCCCGGCTTTAGGTCGCGATGCAACAAGCCATGCAGGTGGAGCGATTCGACTGCGGATGTTATCTGCGCTACTAAATGCCACGCACGCTCGCTATCCAAAGCGCCCATATGATTTGAAAACCTACTTGGAAACATGCGTGTACATGCGCCAAAGTTATATCAATAACAGTCATCTTAAGTCAGATAGAATTTTGCTAGTTGATAATGATGCTAAGCAGACATAGTCGTGTTGTTTGTTATTGTCCTGTATTGTCCAGGAACAAAGACTTTATTTTATTTCTGATTAGAAGCAGTCGCTCTTGTGATGTATGGTAATGTGTGCGTTTTTGTTCGTGAGTGTTCAATTATAAAACTCAAAGCATGTCGCTTTAAACGGAACATCGATTCTTATTATTGCTGCCAAGTTGAGTAGTCTGAATTTGACCTAGCAGCAAATCCCTTAACCTTTCGGCTCTGGATAGCTACTCACGATCCGCACGACATAGCAACCAAATAGCTTTCCTGTCGCTGTTAGGTCTGTCGGGCGCTTGTCACTCAGAAACGGCAATGTAATTAAAAAAACTAACGTAATTTTACGTGGTCAATCATCCCCTAGTTTGCAGTAGGTCCTTTTATTGATGAAATATGCAAATATGAGAATACAATTAGTGCTCATGTGTGTATCACACTGACGATACTGTGTGATGCTTGAGCTGCACGAGAAAACGATAGCCTTTTTATGCGCCCTCACTGTCGATTGGGGCTGGAGGCTCGAAACTTCCAGAAACTACCTCTAGCGTAAATACCACTTGCTTCGTTTGAGTGTCTAACAAATTGCTGTTTCGAAAGAGGGGTCGCACGGTTTTTATTAGCACGGTAAGGGTAAGAGATTGACTGATGGTTCTTGAATAATGGTCGCAGAAAGCTTTGCAAACGTGCTACTCGGGTATGTGAAACAAATCATGGAAAGCAATGATGTATGTATGGAAAGATAATGAAATTAAGTCGTAAATCCCTCCAAAGAGAGCATGAACATGTGAAAAAGTCGCCGCTAAAAAATGACTAAGTGAGAAAGAAAACAATTCCCTAAAGCCTAAGCGGAAGAGAAAGAGGGGTGAACCAGACTGAGGAGGGAGATGTCTCCTCCCGAGAAGAACTGGTCCCCTATAGGCGCTTCCCCAGATGGCAAATAGGGAATCAACTATAACACTGCAATAAGTATTGAGTACATAGCTCAGCGCGGACTAAATAAGCTAAGGACAATTGGCTGAAGGCAGGCCAATTCATTCGATCACGATGGCATGCGAGAAGGAGCGCGCCGAGCTCATAGGGCAAGGTAGTGTAAGAACGGCTCAGTAAGAAGGACCGACTCCGCATAAGACAAGATGACAATCCCGCCATGCCAAAAATGTGATCGAAAAAACAAGGCTACCTCCGTACATGTGCGGCCCGAAAACGGGAGGAATAAACGGCCTACTAGTATGCACCGAAGGTACTACTGTATTAAAACCGAGCAAGATGGCTTAGTGACAAAAGCCTTTGCCTTGCATTCGGGAGGCCGGTCTGGGTTCAAGACCCAGACGGGCCACTTCTAAATTGGTTTTCATGGTTCCCAATTTAAGGTTAATGCCGGAGTGGATTAAAAATCGACCATGATCAAAAAATAAAAGGAGAGCACAGATGTCTCAATAAAAGAAATGGTGCATTACCATCCAACCAATAAATAAAAAAAAAACAAGATAGGTATTCCGGTTTTCACTGATCTACTGAGGCCTAGGGGGTTTTAGTAGGTAATGCATATGGTCTAATGGCCTAAGCAGCCAGTGTCAAGTTTCATACGACCTACCAAGATCGACTGGGTGTGCATAAAACCACTTCCTCTTTAAGCAAAAAAATAAGTGAAGGGAAGATAGGTGACTAATCTAAGGAAGGTAAAGTCACTTGCGATAGCAAAAGCATTACACGAGCGCAACATATATCTGCGCTAATGTTTGGTGAATTACCGAGTATACCTCGTCCCGTGCCGAAAGAAAGAGGCAACAAACAAGTGCAGTCCTCTTAGAGGACATCAATTTAGACGACGACAAAGACAAGCCAAATTTAACAGAGGAAAATGAAACCCAATCAAAGTGGACCAAACACCACTACAATCGTCATCAACAAGCACTTAAGCAGATGTTGAAGGGTTGCACGCCTAACATGTTGGTGGAATTATAGTTAGTGTGAACACTGCCCAGGCCGCACATAGCTTCCTAATATGACACATGAAACAAACAGAAGCTTAACAAATCGGATACGCAGGCTGTGTTAACATATAGAGAATGGTCGAGGTTCGCTAGCAAAATGTCTAGTTACTGAGTAGACTACGGTGTCATACTGTACCCAATGACAAAGGAGTGGGGGCGCAGCGAGCTGGTTGGTGATTTAACTGCGGCAGGAACAAGCCATCTAGAAAATGACGATGAAAACATTTCAAGCCGCTACAGCTACTGCAGAGTAGAGTCTCTAGCAAATTCAACTTGTCTACTATTTTGCGGCGCGTCATTCGAGAGGGCCAGTGCAGCAATCTTTGCGCATATATCCGACGATCAATGAGTACACATTATATCGCTTCATACAGACGGATGCACTCTGTGTACTTCTTTAGGACATTTTATATTCTAACAGAGCAAATAAATGATAAATTGACTCTAAATTGTCCGATTACCCATTGAGTCAGCAGTTTTTTTTCTGTACGAGTAACATCAACAGTGTCTACCATAGTCTGCAATCCTTGACTTAATCGGCAAAAAACAATTACGCTTAAGCTATATATTTTTTTCAGAAGAACGCGTTTTATTTTTTTTCTAGTTACTCTATATATTTATACACATAATCGTATATTAAAATTATACATATTTGCGTACAGATTCATGCTTTGATGTGCTGCATGTAATGTCTGTATGGGATATTTTTTTAATATTTAATGAGGGTAAAATATACAGCA